>JAOWBP010050923.1:0-57052 GCA_028571105.1 Tragopan temminckii | reverse complement strand
GATTCGGCTTTATCTCACATCTCTTTCCCAAAGGAGCAGTGCAGTTCAAAGCATCTCTGCTGGGACTGCTGTTTACCCCTGTGAATGGCTGCCACTTCCCTACCATTCATAAAAAGGAGATTAGCAACGACAGACTTTGATAAAATACTGCATCAGCTCTGGCTGCTGTATCATATCCTGCTTTCACCCTCAAACTCTCCACAAGAAAATCCACAAAGTGATGATGGCTTTGCGAAGCCTTTGTCAGCTATATTGGCTTTGGTCAGTACATAACTCCCTACAGGTATTGAAGACTTTGGGCAGATGAGGGTGTGTGGGGCAGCTCTGGTGCCACTTTCACCTGTAGGATGAAAAACCTCATTTACAGTTAGAATGCACTCAGATATGTTTTGTTACAGTCAGGAAGGTTGGGGATAAGCAAGTAACAAACTGTAAAACCCATGCTAAGCCATCACAGAAGTAATAAGAGGATGTAAGGGGCCTCAAGCCATTTTGCCTCCTATTTTTGGCTGGGTCATAGGGAATGTTTGAACAAGACATTTTACTCCCTCAATGCCTCAGTTTCCCCTTCTGTAACAGGAAGACCATAATAGTTAAAATAATGCAGATCCCAATCTATGATTCAGCTGCAATTAAGCTGTTAACCCCTTTGTTATATTGTCCAGTACCAAGAGAATCAATGACCAGTAGACTCTGACTGGAGAAGTGCTGGGGCTTTTCAGGCATTTTCCCTGTGGAGCATCTGTTGTTGCCGTGGTCTGCTGTAGGCACTGTGAATTGCCGAATTCGGAGTGTTTCTCTGCTCTAGGTGCTGTTGCTTGTTCCTTCTTTCTCAGTGCTCAGTTGAGCAAGGGAGTTCTACACGGCAGATTTTTTTCCCACTTTTTGCCTTTGCTGTTGATATGACATTTTAAATGTTTATTCTTCCATAGTTCCTTCTTTTTCTTTACACAAATAATGAGTAAGCAAAGGCAGCACTCATTGTCTTGCAGCCCATGAGAGCCGCGGTGTTTCCCACAGGACTGAGCCCTCTGTGTCTCGCAGCCATCCCTGATCCTGAGAGAGCAGCAGAGGAGCAGCACCTGCACGCTGGGATGCAGGCACTCAGCAGACACCTGTCTGCACATCATGCTCTTCACCCTCCTGCCTCAAGTGGAAAGCATCCAGTAACGAGGTCTGAAATGAAGAGAATCTTCTGCTGCTTTAGATTTCTGCCTGTAGATAACAAGGAACTAACTAATGGCATTCTGAAGCCCAGGAGTGGCTACAGTCCCTCACAACAGCTCTAATTTTTAAAGAAATTGGATCACACTGAGCACAGTGCTGAAACCTTGTGGGTGATTCCGAGTGCCATGGCTTTGGAAGAGCTCTGATTTAAAGGATTGCTGTGTAGGCCTGGATAAGTATATTTCCTTAGAATTTCCCCAGAACTTTTGCCATTCAGAGCAGATCTGAATCACTACCTGGATTGCTTAATCCTGCTCTCTGCTTTTCCTGTAATGCCTGCCACCCACATAGGCACGTATCAGCACACTGTACTGTCTTTTGAATTACATGTGCTTACATGTGTTTTCATTTAACTCACGCAAACAGCCTTGTTAATCTAAACAAGGTAACCTGCAGGTGAAGCTAACCCTGCATTCAACTCTTTGCAAAGCAAACCTTAGAGTCTCATGTTTGAAAGAATGTAAGCGTGGTCAGTAGTAAAGAGGAAAGAGAGGTTCAGCAGCAGGCAACAGCACCCATATTTTGGTAACCCTGATAGCTCCGAAGACATTAAAGCTGAGGCTTTCATCATTTTGCTTCATCAGCCTCATCTTGGCTCTAATGACCTTGCACTGGGGCCATCCTGAGAACAAGGCTTGCTTACTGAAAAGTGTTGAAGGGTGGCTGTGGTTAAAGAAACACTGAGCTGTTCCTGTTGCCTTGGGGCAGGAATGATCGGGGACTGTTTTCACATATAGTAAATAAGCTGAAAGTGATTTCTCGTGCGAGAGATGCTTTTGCTTGTGCGGGGTCATGTTAGTTTTGACCTGCCCGACTCAAGCATGTATGAAGTTGATGAAGCTGCATGCTAAATTTTGGAACACTCTCAAAGAAAAGGATGAGGAATTCGATCTAGTGAAGTGCTTATCAGCAGTTTTATTTATGTTGTTTGTGTGGGAATAGGCACTGTTTCCTGCAAATCATCCATAACGATGTTAAGTTAATGATACAAACTCAAGTTTATTTTCTGGGTTTTGCTGGACAAGGGAATATCTCAGAAGCAGAGTTTAATCGCTGCGATTCTTTCAGAAGAGCACTTCCACCCTGGAAACATGCAGTCTCTGCACACTGCAGAGGAGGAGGAGGAGGGCAACCCCGACTCCCCAGCAACACAGCAAGCTCCTTATGTCCTTGAAGAGCTCAGAAGATGCTGAGCAGATGAAACACTGTCCTGCTGGTCACAGACCTCAGTTGGAGCCTATTGTTAGGGTCAGCAAAGGTGTACAAAGAGGTTTGAAGGGTTAAAGGTGATCCTGAACAGAAAAGATGATTGCTCGCTCCTTCCCACCCCACCTCTAAAATGCTATGAAGGTCATGGTTTGGGGTTTCACTGAAGTCTACAGAGGTATGTGCTGTGAATTTTGTTAATCCATTTACAACTGACTGTTCCAACAGTGGGTTTTTCATCTGCTACAATTAAAAAGAAAGTTACCAGGTATTGTAAATAGCCTTAATCCCACTGCAGCATTGTGTTTGCATCAAGTGTTTTAGTGGTGACTCCACCAGATCCCCAGTTGTCTGTGTTGCTGTGTTCAGGGGGATCAGAGTTGGACCAAAGGTGTAAACAAACAGAAAACAGAACTATTAAAGAGCATCTTGGGTCTGAGATACTGTTCTGATTTGAAAGGCCTTGTGTTGGTGTTGGCCATCTGCAAACCAGGGTGCCTTTTATGTGGATGTCCAGACCAAATCTGTTCTTACCAGGGATATTGCATAGTCCAAGCTTAGCTGCTAAGTGCTCGTCCATGCTTGGGCAGCGAGGGGCTTTCCCACTCCATTTTAACTTCAGAAGGCATCTGCAGCAGCATCCTATCTCAGACAAAAGCCAAACCAAGACTGAGATAGAAAAAGCTCTGAATAATTATATCTAGCTCCCTAGAAAGAGAGGGAGTTTCTTCCTAGTCTCTTTATGATTAGCTGCCACACAAAAAGGCCACATGAAGCAAAGAAGCAGGAGGCAGAGCTAGACAGAAAGCTGAGGCAAAAACCAGCAGAGATGATCTTGTTGTTGGTGACCCTGCACATAGTAGGTGGGTTGAAACTAGATGATCTTCAAGATCCTTTTCAACCGAGGCCATTCCATGATTCTGTGATTCATTCTATGATCCACAGATCCACATGAAACAGATCTGGATGGTAAGGAAGGGGAAGAAAGGACACACACACACATACAAAATAAATAAAAAGAAGAGGGAGAAGCAGAGGAAAGAGAATGGAGCTGAAGAACTATCAGGGAATCCTACAGCAAGAGTTGAAGGTCCTCACAGGTATTACACCTTGAAAGAGGAGGTTAGAATAGGCAGGAGAACATGCAGCAGAGCAGGGAAGGAGTAGGGGGCAATGCTGAGAAGGCAATGATGTGGTTGCACAGGGAATTTTTTTTGGTGGCAAAGAACAGATTGGGAGGAGAAGGGTTGAAAATCTGGGCAAAGGCAGTTACCCTTCTCACCTTTTCACTTCAGCCAACCTGTGTTGCTCCATGAGAAGATGACAGACTGGGACAGTGAGAATATTTCATTTATTTTTTCCTAGTAGTAAAAGGCATTATCTCACCTCTGGAGCCAAACATATGAAATGCACCAAAAAAATATGCATTAAATAAAAACACCGAGGCAGAGGGAAGATGCGTATTTTCCAGAAACACTGTTACGATCTTTAATCCATGTAGGAGACAAAAAGTCTCTGTTTTCAGTCGGAGGCATTTTTAGGGAAACACATTAGTGCCGGATCAAGGTAGCTGAAATGCGATGCAACTGTTTTTAACTTAGCCACGGAAAAAGGCTCCACAGGAACCATGCAGCAGAAACCATCAGGCGCTGCCTCCAGAGATCATCACAGCTACTGAGAGGAATTACCCCAGACTGCTTCCTCCGCTTCGTGGATAAATAGAGGGCTCATCTCAGATTAGTAGCAAAAATAAACACCTTTTGAAAATATCACCTAAAATGATAGTGCTGCTGTTCAAGCTGAAAATAGGTAAACCTTAGCTCTAATCCCCCAAAAACAAGGCCATGAGACTTGACATGACACTAAACAGAGCAGACTTATTCTCTTAGGGGTTAGGTTTGAATTCCATTTTGTTATAAGAGATTAGAGCTGAAGAATGTGAAATCTTTCATGGCATCCTGGCTAACAGACACCAACCGCCCCTGAGGTGCATATGTGCTTCTTGTCAGTCTTGGCTCCTTTGACAAGGCTTGGGCCATCCCTCTATGTGTCAGTCAGTAAGATAAACAGTTCTCCTTTACCCAGTCTTTGTAACAGTTAGAACAAGGTCCCCGTGCTTGAAGTTTATGTGCTTTTTCCACTCAAGATTAGCAGTGGTCATCCCATAGCAGCGCTGGCCGATGTGGAGGACTTCAGGAGGCCATTGAGTCACTGTGTCAGAGATGCCTTTACCCAGACACACGCAGCTGCCTGCACAAATCCTGCGTGTGCATAGGGAAACAAAACAGGTAGGATATTAGATCGCACGATACAAAATTAAAGTTTGCATGATCATACTTTTGTTTTTATGTCATGGTGGCAAGCATGGAGGAAGACAGCCATGGGAAATTTTGCCTTTGGTTGCAAAGGAAGTGAAGCACTCAAGACTGTTACATCTTAATGCAACCAAAGCATCTAATTAACAGAGTCTGATGCTGACCACACCTTGTGTCATGATGGATTCCCAGCGAGGTAAATGTTGTCTTCACGAACTACACACTGAAAAGTGCTTGAAGGCTTGAGCCAAAGGATACTTCAGTGAGAGATCTGTGCTAACTGAAGATCTACCCCTAAAAGTCTTTTTTGTGCGTGTGTGTGTGTTTGTTTGTTTTTTAATTTCATATAGTGTCATTGTCACCATTGACATATGGTTAATTGGCAAACTTAATTTTGGCATATAGCATATCGCTAAACAGAACAAAGACATATCGGTATATATGTTTTGGTCAACAGTTTGCAAATGCTGGGAAAGCTGTTCCAGTGAGTAAAGCACCAAGCCACGTGCACGGAAGACATCAGAAGACAGTGGATAAAGTGACTATCCAAAAATGTGCTTTTCAACATGCTCACAGTAATGCGCAAATGTAATTTTCACACACGCAAGCAAGAAAGCAAAGTGGTGGAGCAAATGCTTTCAATTACTTCTCCGCCTCAGACTCCGTGTTGTGACCTTGGGTAAATGACGTAAGCCCAGACCTTCCACAGTCTAAACATCTTTAAGCATGTGGACCCTAATCTCTGAACCTCAGCACGCCGTCTGCAAAGCGCCCTAATCTCTGCTCTCCCACCTTTGGACAGGTTGTGTAAAGTCTAAGGTATGTATTTCAGGGGCAATATTTGACCCTGATCACAGTATTGAAATACGAGACATGCATATTTAATAACACAGAATGTTCCTATGAAAACAGATATCTCACCCCATAAAACACATACTGCAGTTTCCTACTTGCCCCTGATGCAGCACTGCCATACTTGTTTCCTTATATTCTACTGGAGCTGCTTAATGGCAATTGCAGTGTTGCAGTCTCCACTACAGCACATCACAGTGAGATCAGTATCCACCATGGTCTTCTCCCTGCGATACAGAGGTTTGCTACAGCTTGACATAGACCAGCGCAGCCCAGGTGACGGTACCAATGGAAGAGCAGAGTGAGGGCTATGGAGGGAAGGTGCACCAGGTCTGCAGTGCACAGGGGAAAACTGAGCAGCCCCCACAGCCATCCTTGGAGTTCATGCCAAAGCAAATGTAGCCTGGAGATTTCACGCACGTACCCCTGCTGGGGCATCTCCTCTCAGCTGTGTTTTCCTTGGCTCAAGCTCCTGCAGAGTCACGGGCACTCCAAAGTGATGGATGCTTTAACACAGACGTGACTGAGTGGAGGTCCCAAAGCTTTCAAACCCTCTTGGTTAGGAGGCTTGAGAGAGGTAGAGGTATGACACAGGCACAAAATATACTGTTATTTCCATCTTCTGCGTGCTGTTTTTGCCATCTTATTAGCATTGGTAGGAATTTTCCTAAATTTCTCTCTAAACGAGGCACCTTTTACTAAACTTTCACTCCAACCTTCGGTGCATCACGTGTAACTCATCACAGAAACAGGCTCAACTCAGCTCAGTCATCCCTTCCACTGAAGTTAATCTGGCAAAACACAAGCAAAAAGAGAATACAGCCTTCACTCTACAGTTTGTGACAGCTCACTTGCTGCTTATTTATTCTGCACCCCTTGCAAAAACACTCCACACATTCAATCACATCTCAAAGAAAGGGGTCAAAAGGCAAGTGTTTTTAAACTGTCTCAGTTGAAGAGTCCCTTCCCATTAGAGCCATGCTGGTTGTGTCAGAGATAAAAGACTGCTTTCCATGAGGACTGACCACTCTAACATATCTACTATAAATTACTCAGAAATAGAGTCTAGCACACTCATTTCAGGGAAATTAATCTCTGGCCACCCTCCATGATCAGTAGTGAACACTGTGTAAATCTGCTGACGTCTGTATGAAAAATACAAGAAACTAGTTCATTCTTGTAGCATCTGTTTCAAGAGTAACTGTACTGCTGAGTTCTCCACAGTGGGAGAACCAAAGATTAGAAACTAAAAGGCAGTGGTATGGGACTACTAAAGGGGAGAAAATCAGTGACAAAAAATATCCATTATTTTGAGCTTGCAAAATGTTGACTTCCAGTGATCAGTGATGCATGTGGGAGACCCCAACGTTTTTTGAGCACAAACAGAAAGCAAACTGAGCACACCGGGAAAGACAGCTTTCCTTCCAGAAACAAGGAAAACCCACATTCAAGTGTTCATTAAGTGAAGTGTTAAGTGTTAAAACAAATACAACATTTTACCTGGAGAAGAGCCTCTTACTCCAAAACAAGTAATTTACATCTGGTTTGACTCGAGGCTGAAAGTGCCCTGGTTCTCGTCTACCACTGAAAGATAAATGGGTCCTCAGCAAGAAATTAAGGGTGCTTCACGACAATGCTTCTGACACACACTCCTTTCCATATTTATCCCTTTGCAGGTCCTTTAATAACTACCAGCAGCAGGGCTTGATCTCCTGCGTGTCTTGTCAGAACAACTTCCAAAGCTCACCACACTAACTCTTCATGGCCTTACATAAGCACCTTGTGCCACCTGGTTTCTACTCTTGCTGCCATCAGTACCAAATACACAACTTTATAGCAACTATTAAAGGAATAAGTAGGGCTTTCCTGGAGACAAAACCCTTCGATCCACTATAAACGCATTTGCATTGTAATCCAAAGATGTGACAGGAGCTTGTAAGAGTGTGCTTGCTTAAACCAAAAGCCTTCCCATTCCCATGTTCCCTGTTTCATGGTAGCTATAAGATAATTTGTAAGCACACATTATAAGTGCGCGACCATCTCCAACTCAGGGACTTCCTTTCTACATTGCTGGAATCCTCAATGAATTTCCCTTCCAAACACACCCAGAGTCCACAGGTTTTTAGCAACCCTAACATAATCCAGACAGTTTTATTTTTATGGAATTGCCAAGACTTACACATGAACATTGAACCACCTGACAGTCCTGAGGCAAAGTTTGAAAGAGTAGACTCTCAGGACAGTAAAGATCAGAAGTGTCATTTGGATATATAAGAATGCAATATTAGCATAAAGCATCCAGTTCATAGAGAGTAACTGTAATGATCATCCCAATCTCCTCACTCTGCCATACAATTAATATAATACCGTAGTATGTTAATTAACTGCTGGAAAGATACACAGCACAATTTATGCTGGGCTACTCCAGTATCATCAGAGATACTGTCTTAGCGTGTTAAACCACAACAGATACATATGTTAGACAGAATACTTGCCCTAAGATTAGTACAACAGTATGATACATCTGTCGCTTCCATTTCTCTTTCTGGGAAAGTGATAAGTGGAGACTGAAGTTATCAGAGGCCAAGACAGAGTGAGCTAAAATGCTACTGACAGCCCACAGCACCTTGGCAGGATTTTTCCTGTCGGAAGTTTAAAGGCAGTGTCAGCTGACGTGATTAATGAGGACTCCAAGTCACTGCTCACAAGTAGGAAGAGCTGGAACATGGGAAAAGGTTATTAAACTCTTCATAAGTGAAAATCCTGCAAGGAAGGAAAATGAATTTGCATGCAAGTCAGAAAGCTAAAGCCAACTTGTCTTAAACAGCTGGTCTTACACTCCAAGCCTCGTCCCCAGTATCATCACTTGGAAGCCTCTGTCACAGGTAATTTAAAGCTCATGTTTCTTGTCTGACCTTTCCTGTTCAGTGTGCAAAAGGGATGCAGCAAGAGGCTATAGCAGGTTAGCAGCAGCTGCAAAGGGCTTGCCCTGAGCCTTTCTTCAGTGCTCTTTTGTATTGCCTTGTGCAGGCATTTGCACTGGGAACAACTGCAAATGCAAGTTGAAAACAGACGTCCTCCTTCCATCTGCAGCTCCTTGGACACGGAGGCCTGCAATAGCCTTGTGAGTTTCCAGTGGCAGTGCCACAGCTTGGATGTCACTGGGTGACATCGTTGCCATTATAGTGCAAATCTTCGTGTGGGCCTAGAATGGAGAGCTCTGTGTTTGGGTCTCTGCTTCACCCCAGTGCCTGGTGATCAGCATTAAACATTCCTTAAGCACCTTCAGGATGGTAGGAGTGAGGTCTTTAAGACCTTGAAACTGTGTGATAACAGGGATCCATGTACTTGCAAAAGAAAAATAAGTCCGTCAGCTGCATTCAAGCTCTTACTTTGACATATCCAGCAGAGCTCTGGAAGGGTCACAATGCTGGAAAACTGAGTTACTTTATTCCTGTAATTCCAAATGGCCCTTTGCAGCCGACAAACTCTCATTCCCCCTTGCTATATATCAAAGTAATTGTTTTTCCAGGTCTACATCAGATCTATGACAAAAAACTACGATGGACAGAGAAGAGCAACTGTCATATTGTATTTCCCTTGATTCCTCAAACAGGAGAGAAATAGAATCACACAGAATCCCAGAATGGCCAGGGTTGGAAGGGACCTCAAGGATCATGAATCTCCAACCCCCCTGCCACATGCAGGGCCACAATCCTCCACATTTAATACTAGACCAGGCTGCCCATGGCCCCATCCAATCTGGCCTTGAACACCTCCAGGGACTGGGCATCCACAACCTCTCTGGGCAGCCTGTTCCAGCACCTCACCACTCTCTCTCTGTAAAGAACTTAATACTCCAGGAACACTACAGAGATTGAGATGCTTTCATGTTACGGCTCTCTGCAGCTATTCATTACCAAACTTAAGTCAGCTGTCTGAAACATAACATTCAGGAAAAGGTGCAAACATAGGAAGAACCCTGGCAGCAATCCATTCCCACTGGCCAGGGGAAGCCAGCCCTGCGTACCTTGGCACCTCACTGAACCAAGGTGCCTTTCCTTTCCTTCCTTCAGGCACTTCATCCAACTATTTTCTTGGAATAGATTCCCTGTGTGTGCAGGAGCTATTTATAATCCACAACGCTTATTTTTGGATTAAATACATGTAGGTGGCTGGTTGCCACGAGAGCAAAGGAGAGTGCTCAATGAATTACAAAAATATGTATGAAATATTGCACTTGGGATAAGGCACATCCAAGCCTGAAGGTCTGTACAAGACAACAGTCTGTCAGGCCCGGTTTGGGCAGGCACAGAACCAGCCAAGCGAGGCACCAGTACGGCCTCTTTGAGTGTGGGATCCCTCCAGGTCTCAGCCAAAGGGCAGCCAAGCAGCAGCTTGGAAGGCTGCTCTGTTTGTTCAGCATCTGCCGTAGCTTTTAGAGCGTGTCCGTCAGCTGAAGGCAGCCCAGTGACCAGCCAGCTGCATGCCCCAGAGAGGACATGTCCAAGGGGTGTTCATCTGATGCCTCTTCTCAGCCACCAGAGACTCCTATCTCCGCTTAGATATGTTGTTTGTGCAAGATAGCCCTGGCTTGCAAGCCATTTGTTCCCAAGCTTGCTGCATTCTCATCCAAGCATCTTTCCTCTGCTTTTTCACCCACTCATCCCTTATTTTCCCTCCTGTGCCTTGCCCAGCACCGCTGCCCCCTCCAACCCACAGCACTGGTCTGGAGCCAGATCCCACAGCACACATGGTTAATGTACAGCCAGAGCAGTGTGTTCTCCCATTCTCAATTCAGCCTGGACAGAAGTGAACATGCTCATTAGCTAACGGTTAGATATGCTAGCTATGCAACTCATGCTGCTCTATAATGGAGGATGGGTAATCATTAATAGTGCAACAAGCAGGTTCATACATGCTTTTTCTCACACAAAGGAGCAGCCTTATGCATTCTTAGTGAAGTAACAGACTCTCAGACCATGTCATGCAACCCTATCTTGTGCTGACAAAGCTTGTGGCACATCTAACATCCAAATGCTGCCAAAGCTTCAGTTAGCCCTTCATACAAATAAAATACGGAGTGGCACGCATACCTTTCCTGGCACTGTAAGTCCCTTCACTTTGAAAACATGCACTCTAGTGAAGAATTGCATGCACCGCTCTCTGTCCTTCTTGTCCAGCCATAATCACTGAGATTTATGTTCCAGGTTGTTCCCATCAATGTGTCATCTGTTGTGTGCTGATCCACAGACCTTTATGTGAGGAGGTGGGAAGCTGTGGTCTCACAGCTCCAATGCTCAGACATCAGGTCCAGCACTTTGGGTAGCTTTTCTGAACATTCAGCACATGCAAAAAGTGTATTACTCATAGGATGACAAACAACAGGGCTTGTTTCTGTCCTCAGTGAAAACAATGGCAAAACTCCTATTCACACATTTACCAAGAAGCATTGGGTTGAATTTTAAGTAGATATGCCCCAGACTGGCAAATCTGAATTATTTCAAATGGCTGAAATGTGTATTGTGAGCAGCAACAGCTGTGTATTTCTCTGTAATAAGAGCTCCAGATTGGCAAGATATTTTTCCATTGCTTTTTAATTCCCAGGAGACGAATACACTAAGAAAGCCTTCATGCCTTTGGTTTTAAGAGCCACACTGCTGTAGTCCCACTCCAACTGCTTGGAGATAGGTAGGGTTTCTGTGTGTGGGCAACAAAGTCGTGTTGCCAGTGTGAATAAGTAATTCCACACTAAGGGAAGGCAGCAAAGCAACGAAACCTAAAGGCATCAGCACTGTAGAGATGACAGTTCAGAAGAAGTTGTCCCAGTGCCATCCAGTCTCACTTCTGTCCTTTTGCACACCAGCACTTAGAGCAGGCTTGCCTCATCTCAGAACCAAATGGTTGTGTGGGTGACTCAGAAATATCTGTTTATCTCATACCAAAGAGCCATCATTAGCACAGCAAGATAACAACTCATAAGGAATAAATATATAGACATGGTTTTACAACACTTTTCTCATTCAACATCTCTTCGTCAGACAACGAGGAGAACATGGAGAAAGTGCCACGAGCTAGAAATGTTCAACAGCCAGTTTTACTCATGCAAGATAAATGCTCCAAGGTTGTATTGCTGTGAGAAAAATAAGAATCTGAAGTAAACCGTGAGCGAGCAGGGGAAGGGAGAAGCAGGAGATGCTCATTTTCGGCAGTACCAGCTACCTCCTCCATGGAGATGCATGCTACATGTCTAAAGGCCCAGCACAGTGGAATTTACTCCAGAGAGATCAGACCTTCAGGTGGCCACAGCCGAGCCAAGAAGGCTGATGGGAGCAATAAGACATAAAATGAAGAACTTCCAAACTATAGGTTGAACCATATAATGACATATATTATATATAACAACTTAACTGTGTTCTTGTAAAACTGTCCTCCAGCAACCAGTTTTGCAGAGATCAAATTACAAGAAAATGTAACCCAAAAACGTTTTGTTCAAAGTATCTGGATCCATGCAAATGCCCAGGATGCGCAGATCTAACTGAACTACGGAGGGCAGACCCACTGCGGAGGAGTGGAATGGAACTGCCACAAATCCATGCACAACAAAACTTCTGTGAGGGGATGAAAGGCACAGACTCAACTGGACAGAAAGGAAAGGGAAAACTGCTCATTGTGTTCAGCATCTACAAGGACATAAATAGAGAGAAATATATCACTCTTCAAAGACTTCTCTCACTCCAGCAAACAGAAAATTAGAAACACAGACAACAGCAATAAATTAGGACTGAATGCAACATGGATGAATTAGTTTTTGCTCCACAATTCTAAGAAAATACCAAAGAAATATTATTTCTCTGGGCACAACCTCCCAGCACTCTGCCCAGTCCCACGAGACTATCATAGAGACTTTCATACATGGGAAGTCATCTCTTCCACTGCCCCTCCGGACAACTGGTGGCTTCTGCTCTGATGTGTAGGTGGAACCCCAAAGGAAGCAGGCATTGGTACGGGCTGGTGAGGGCTTTGCAGTCCCCTGGTGAGGACATTGCTGGTGGGAATCCATTGCCTTCTCTGCTCCAAAGCAGTTGGTTGCAGCTGGGAAGCAGAAGGGAACACCCTTCTTCCCTCCACCATGAACCAGTATGATCTAGTAGCCCTGCTTTGAACCCAAGCTTCTTTCCACCCCACTGACCTCCAGTGCAAACCACTGCAGTCCTCAAGCTGCAGCAGCGGGATGGAGAGCTCAGCCTTCAGCAGCACTCACAGCCCCTTCATTCAGACAAAGACCAAAACTGAACCAAAAGCTCTGCCAGCTTTCTGACCCAGCTTGCTTTCTGTCTGTAAGACGAGGTTGGCTCCACTTCAGAAAGGCTGCAATGACAAAACCGTGTGGCCTTTTCCACAGTGCCTCTCTGACACTTAAAGGCATTCCAGGTTTCAAAGAAATCAGCCTCTGCTTTTTCTCTCAATCATACAGTATTATTGACCTGCCCCATTAGTGCACCACTGTGAAGGACCAGCTGCCAGAAACAAGGAGTGGAGAAAAAGCCAAAGAATTGATTTAATCATACATGTATTTGCACACTGCTTGAAGAGCATTCCCATCTAGAAATGCAATGGAAAGGAGGGAGAGGTGCAACAGGGATGAAGAGCCTCTTCCAGGAATTCCAGGAACAATCCACACTGCAAAAGCAGCTCAGGCAACAAGGAGAACTCGGTCCAGACAAAGTGAATGAATGGATGAACAAACAAATCTTTTTCTGAAAGAGGCACAGGGACAGCCCACTGATGAAGGCTTAACTTCAGCCCAGACACCTGAGGAAAGGAATTCCCTGTGCCGCACTGGGTCTGTGCTTGGGATACCCACTCAGTGCACAACTCACTTATAATTTATTACCTCAAAACATCAGTGTTGCAGGTTTTATCAGGGTCCCACAACATTGCTGACATTTTTGCATGAGTGCAGCTTAGAAAGAAGCATGCAGGATGCAATAACATATGCAGTTACATGTTGGTCCAAGAGAGACCATTGACTCCTGAGCATTTTGAGCTGCAGGCAGAAGTTCTGATGACTTTTGCTGAACACAGATTTCCCTGTGCTTTTTTAATGTTCCCTTTCTTTAGAAAGGGCTTCTGTGTCTGGTAACAGCCTTTTCTGCAACTCGCATCATGTGTGTTGGTCTGTTGGATGAGAGGGACTTTAAATGAATTGGAGCACTGCACTTGGATGAGTTGTCCCAGAAAAGGTACAGTTGGGTAGGAAAAGCAACTCAAAACACACTGAGTGAGCAACAGCAACCCTGGTTAGGAAAATGAGGTTACCAACTCTATTGCATTAAATTAGGATTGGGTTCAAATCAAAAAGCTAAAGCTGTTGCTAAAGCTAGCAAGAGATGAGCAACCAAAGCTCTGAAAAAGGGAGATACTAGCTGACATCATGTGTTTTATATGAGATTAGAGCTTCCAAATCATTCCCGCTACCCTGAGAACAGAAGGGCCATTTTCCCCACCTTTCCCTTTTGTTCTGGAAAAATTCGCCTGCACAAAACACTGCCCTTCCTCCTGACCTAGCTAATATCTCACCAATTGTTGTCACACTGTACAAACATTTTTGGATCAATTTAAAAAGAATTACAGAATAGTTACTCTATTTGGCCAGCATCTTTGTGCTCTCTGGAGTCAGCTCAGAAGAAGACCAACCAAAAAGCGATTTAAGATCCCATTTTAAAGTTCAGCTTGGGCCAAACACATTAAGACCTAACTGATAGCTTCCTTTACAAACAATCAGTTTAAATGACTTCCTTTGACCTCCTGTTGGCAACTGGCATTTCATTTACCATGATCAAAGCTACATGAGATTTAACAGAGCTTCATCTCTTGTGGAATTTAAGTGTCTGAGAGAAAAATTGAATTTCCCAGTTGTGTGTGCACCATCTGACACTGGCACAGGGAACTCGTTTGGGCCAAGGAGGATAAATCATCCTTAGAACAACACTGTGACTGTTGGGTATGCGGGTCCTAAGCCAAAGTGACCTTGGGTGCAAATCAATTAGGACCAGGGATGATTCCAGTCCAGCACTGCCCAACCACAAGCACACAGCAGTTGGAAATAAAGAAATGCAAGCATAATGTGCCAGAAGCCCTTTGTCCTAGGGTTCAGACAAGCAGGCTGGTAGGAGGAAGTCATGCCTGAGAAGTGTCAGCTCGCTTACTGCTGGAAGCTTTGCAAACTTTGACAAATTCCAGTCAACATGCTGAGCTCAATGGTCACTTCGCAGAAGAAAATCTTTCCTTCTGGTGCACAGCCCTTTTGCATGCGCCTTCCTTGCACACAGGGCAGAGAACAGATTTCTTTACTATATATAACTTCACTATATATAACTTCCCTGTGCATATTTCCAGAGTCACTTTTCTACTGCCAACACTTGTTTTTTTGAAGTCTGTGTGGCATTTTGTTTCCCCAGAGGAACAAATCCATAGCACTGATCATTTGTGAAAAGCACTCTATAGGACACAGGCAGCACAATTTTCATATTCCTATGAGAGTTTCAGTCTTTTAATTCAACTCATTTGCACTCACAGGAGCCACCACTATGCATAGGTAACTTAATCACAGCATTTCTTAAATAAATAAATATGTTAACCGTACATCGTAATTTGAGTACAAATTTAACCGTTCAAATCTCAAGGGAATTACGCAATTTAACCTGATAGCTACAACTTTTACCCAGCTGGGCCATTTCAGACATGATTATTTCTGTAACTACTGCATTTTTATGCAGGCATATTCTTTCCCTCCCACCTCCTCCTCAGTTACAATGGAGAACTCTCACCAATCAGGTACACACTGACTTTTAAAAGAACTTCAATTTATGCATTTGGGATATCAGACATGCACGCAAGACTGCCATCAACAAAATTCAGCAGGAAAGAGAAAACAACATTCCTCACTACTTCTGAGGACATCAGGGGGAAAGCAACTGGGTTATGAAAAAATTTGCAGCACTACATGGCCAGTAGCAATGGGCCACATGCTGAGCACTGCACAGAACTCCTGCATGGTTCTCCAACAAGTGGTCTCACAAACTGGCTAAGGCTGATTGTATGAGCTCCAATAAAACCAAGTGCCAGGTCCTGCACTTTGGCCACAACAATCCCAGGCAAAGCTACAGGTTTAGGGCAGAGTGGCTGGAAGAATATGTGGAAGAAACACACATGGGGGTAGTGGTCAGTGCTCAGCTGAACATCAGCCAGTAGTTTGCCTAAGTGACCAAGAAGGCCAATGGCATCCTGGCTTCTATCTAGTATTGCCAGCAGGAGCAAGGAAGTGATTGTCCCGCTGTACTCAGCCCTGGTGAGAACGCACTTCAAGTGCTATGTTCAGTTTTGGGCCCCTCACTACAAGAAAGACATTGAGGCCCTGGAGTGTGTCCAGAGAAGGGCAGTGAAGCTTTGAGGGGTCTGGAGCACAAGTCTTATGGGGAGCGGTTGAGGGAGCTGGGACTGTTCAGTCTGGAGAAGAGGAGGCTCAGGGGAGACCTTATTGCTCTCTTCAACTCCCTGAAAGGAGGCTGTGGCGAGGTGGGAGTCAGCCTCTTCTCCCAGGTAACAGTGGTAACTGTGATAGAACAAGAGAGAATGTACACAAGCTGTGCCAGGGGAGGTTCAGATTGGATATTAGGAAAAATTTCATCTCTGAAAGAGTGATGAGGCATTAGCACAGGACAGCACTCCACCAGAAGAGTGGTGGAGTCATCACTCCTGGAGGTGTTCGAGAACTGTGGAGATGTGATGCTGAAGGTCATGGTTCTGTGGACTGGCAGTTTACAGGCAGTTGAACAAGATGATCTTAAAGGCCTTTTCCAACAGTTATGATACTACAATTCTGTGAAATCAGTTTGAGATGAGTTCAAAGCAAGGCCATCTTCCATGTGGTGCAGAGCTCTCTAGCTCTCAAGATTACTGCTTTAGTTGCAGGGCAACTGCTGTCCCAAGACCTCTACTCACACAGACTGGACATGAAGATTCCCATGCTAATATAACGCTGGAGCAGCATCCAGAGTATAGCTCAGGTCAGGCACTGAGCAACAGGAGGTTGTGGGGAGACAAATGTAGGCCTGGTGACAGAAACAGAATGTGCACATTTGCAATAAGCGTACCACAGAGGAGCAGTCAGGGTTGGGGATGAGAAGGGAAGATGTACTTTCATACTGTCAAATATTTGCCATTTTTGCTGTTCAGCTACAGGACTAACACTCCTGCTGCTACAAAGCACGTGTGGAGCAATGGTCCTGGAAAATTCTCTTTTCAGAGCACATCACGAGACGCAGTTTAGGTTGCATATCATTTGCTACCAGAAGAAGAGCTCTCTAGAATGAGAATTCAACGTCTTGAACCTCTGTTGCAAGAAATGCCATTAAGCTTAACAACATAGACTCAAGCTGTTCAAATTACATGGCAATAAATGGCAAGTGTTTTCCTTTATGTACTTCCAGGCTCCTGCAGCAAAACAGGAATGTGAAGCACTGCCATACCTCAGTTGTTTAAAAAGGAGCTAACCCTGCACACATTATCTTAGCCAGCATTGTTTAAATACAGTTTTGTATATCGTAACTATGTTGTAATACAGAACATTTTCATTTTTCCTTCTGAATCCCATATGAGCCAAGCTCGTGCGTTTGTTTCCTCTGCTGTTAGCAAAGCCATTAGGTGGCAGTGCATCCTTAGTTATTCTTAGGACTGGAGGGAATGGCTTCAGGCTGTGCCAGGGGAGATTTAGGCTGGACGTTAGGAAATACTACTTTTCCAAAAGAGTGGTCAGGCACTGGAATGGGCTGCCCAGGGAGGTGGTGGAGTCACAGACCCTGGAGGTGTTCAAGGAACGTTTGGATTTTGTGTTGAGGGATGTGGTCTAGTGAGAACCATTGGTGACAGGTGGATGGTTGGACTGGATGATCTTGTAGGTCTTTTCCAACCTTGGTGACTCTGTGATTATTAGCAATGCCAATAAAACCTGAGGAGCTTTGGTGGTGATACAAATAAATACTTCATTATGTATCAACAATAATTATGAACACAATGAAAAACAGTTTTTTTTTATGACCAAATGCGCCATGCTAGAAACAAAAGGACATCCATAGGCAGCAGGCTTTGAAAAAATGCTGCATCAAGTAGGAAAAAAAAATAAATTGATAAACAAATAAATAAGCCTAGCTACCAAATGTTGATAAGGGTGAGAATGTCTTACTGTAATTAAAGAAAATACAAGTTCACATGTATTTTATGTCCATTAAACACTGCAAGAAGTTACTAATCATTGTTAGGAATGACCTTATCCTGCCAGGCTATGACACATCACCAGCAGATACATATGAGAAGGATGAGGCCCTTGGTCTGCTCCTGGTACCCACAGCAAAACAAAGTGTAGGACAGGGAAAGAACAGGGCAAGAGGATAGAGTCTTCTGAAGGACAAAGATCTTTCTCTCTGTAGCTTTCCAAGACACACACAGCTATTTCCTTGATGAGCTGTTTGGCCATTGAAAACTGCAATTTTACTTCATCTGAAAGTATTCCCAAATTTAAGCTTCTCAGATTTGCCAAACACATCATAAGTAAATATATTAAGAAAATATTAACATATTAATACTGAAAGCGTAAGCTACTGAAACTCAGAGCGTCAGAGAAAGACTTGCCAGTGGGAGACTGGAGTCTAAGGTCTCGTAAATCTCATCTTTGCCTTTACTAAAAATGCCTTCCTTCTCCCAAATCCCAGCTCCAGACTGAGCAGCTATTCGTTTCAGAATCTACTTAGTAGAGTTCCTATTGTTTACAATATCCCCATTTAAAATGCAGTAATCTGAAGGCAGCCTGCAAAACCTCCCTTCTGCCAATTTTGACATATCTGCCTCATCCACAGAACAAACCACCAGTGATAGGTGCTGGGAGTCCCAGTGTGATGGCAGTTTCCAGTACCACCATCCCTTTCACATCTTTCTGTCAGGCACAGTCCCTGCTCTCAGACAAGTAAATAATTATCACTGTAAACACTGCATCTCCACACTGTGCAAATCAAGTGGTTTGTGCAGTTTATTTCTTTATTGCTCAATGGTTGTAAACATAAGCACTTCATACTACAGCAATGGAACAATTAAAGCATTAGCAGAGCATATACAATGTGTTAAAATTTTCGAAATAATAAAGGTATCTCTTGTCTATCATATAGGGACATTTAACAGTGCAATTTCTTGCTGTTATTTCAGTAAGACTTTGGAAAGTCTGTACACCATGGATTATGCCAGCACTCCACTCATCGGCCTTGTAGCCACCACCTTTTATTCTAAATTCCTCTGTCTCTTTTGAACAACATATTTGTTTACAGGATCTCTGGGAAAACAAAGAAATAAAAACACACAAAATCTGAAGCAAAACACACATTGCATGATAAACAGCCTTAAGAGTAAGGCAAAGGCCAGGGAATGCTCTTGTGCTGGCTTACTGTGGCAGATGCCCTGATAGCCAGATTTGAGGGAGACACACCAAAACGACCGTTTCTGCTTTGATCCTTTTGTACATTAAACTGAGTCCTGTCTTAAACTTAACTCCATTAATTAATCTTAGAAGGGATGAAAAACTGAGGAACTAAAAGAATAGACAGGGATTCACATGGAGACTGCAGCAGAGACTCAGGGTAAGGTCCAATGAGAGATGCTCCTACTAATGGCAGAGGAGTTGGAACCAAATGACCTTCAGAGATCCCTTCCAAACCAAACCATTCTGTGATTCTAGGCATGAAATAACTTTCATTATTATCATTGTTCTTAGAAGAAATGGGGTGATAATGGGGAGGCTGCTGATTGGAAGAGGTTTCCAAATCCTGTGAAGCTTTAGAAATTTTGTGTAACTTTGTGACATCTCTGGGGAGCAGAGACCAGAGAGCCCCCCTTTGCAGTCACAGGAGGGAGTGGTGTTTCACACCACACAGAACACAGGCATCTTGCAGTCAGATCTGTGAGAGGTTTCCTTTGAGTCTTCGGTAAAGAAAAGCCCATGTAGGGAACCAGAGCAGGACCAGGGTTTGGCCATGGTGTGATTTTCCAAGGCAGGTGCCCTGCTTCCCAGTGTGTCCAGCTGCTTGCAGCATCCCACCTGGCAGCTCCACAGTGAGGATCATCGTGCACAAGGATCATCATGAACTCAGTGCTAGGGCTGTTGTCCCAGCAGCCAGCTTCATGTTACTCCCCACCAGCAGCAAGACCAGCACAGCAGCACACCTCACTACTGCTGGGTCACAGCCCCTGCAGGGCTGTCCTGTGAATGTTAGAGGCCAAGCATACCCTGAAACTGCACGGAATCAGACTAGCACATGGAAAAATCATAAAGCAGACACTGCCAGAGAGTCATCGTTTCTCAGCCTTAAACTATCTCTATGCAAGCTATCTCTATGCAAACAGCAATAGCAGGAAGCCAGAGCGATTTGCATTCCCCATTACCAGGCCTTCACCTCCCTCCAGCAACATATTTTACATTTGGGCTGGCAGACCCTAACACCCTCCCCAGGTAGCAGAAGACAGGAGCATTCATCTCCCCAGCAGCCTCCTTAAACATCTGACTCAGATGAAATATTGCTGGCCCAAGAGCTGGGAACCCAGCGTGTAAGAACGGAGAGTCACTAAGGGACTAAGGTATAGTGATGGGGCTCGGAAGGTCAGACTGGATACAGTGACCTTGGAGGTATTTTCCAGCCTAGGTGTTTCTATGTTTTCCCACCAATAGGAAAACTTTTCATCTTTGGCTGATTTGTCACACCATTGGATGTAGATGATACACCCTTAAGCCATCAGCACACACCATGCATCAGTGATGACCTCACTCTGTTGACACTGTCCCCTTGGAAGGCTACCTTGGCATCTGGGCTTAAATGACCCATGAGACACAACTGCTTGGAAGTGCTGGGATTTCAGCACAGAGGCCAGGGGATGCTTGAATTTGGCACCTCCCCAGACAGGGACTGCTTATGAGGACTTTCTGCTCAAGTCAGAGTGGTTGATTCACACTCAGAAGTTACATGTGGAAATATGGCATACAGCCTTTTCCTGAGAGTAAATCCTCCTGTATAACAAGGGTCTCTCTGACAAAAGTAGATACAGCTGACACATAGGGAATTAAGTCAGCTCAGAGTTTCACACTGCTTAGAATATCTATATAAAAATTCAAATACAAGCATTTGTCCTCAGTTTTAACAGACATAACTCAGATTTCTGAGATACTTGCCTCTTAGCACCCAGGGTGGAGTTACACCTTAAAAAAAACTCTTGAAATTGATCCCTTTAACGTAATTCGCCAGGTGACTGCTTACAACTCTAACAAGATGCAGGGAATGCGTTGTTTCAGCTACTAGCAAACTTATTTTTAGCTTGCCAAGTGCTTTCAAAGCAAGATTAATCTCCCAGACCCCCCTGCGCTAGAGGCAACAGTGATTATATGCTCCCCTATTTATTGCCAGGAAGTAGCTAAACAACAAACACAGAAACTATGCATGAAAAAGCAAATGCAGTATTAATAGCCAGCAACTTATTACTTGAGTATGGACAATAGGATATCCAGTCACAGTACTTTCCAATAATAACATAAAGCTGAGGTCAAACTGTTGGATCTCTGCTATACTGGCATTTGGTCCTACAAGGAAAAAAATGTTAAGTGAGGTTCCCACAGACCTTAAAAAGCAGAAACATCTGTTGCTGCTATGAACAGTTCGTATGCTGAGTTCAGCAGGAGAAAGTCCAGCAGCTAGGCCAGGTCTCTGCTTACCACCACATGCCTCTGTGCTCAATGGGAAATGATCAGAGATGGTTTCAAGGGACATATCAATAATTCTAAACAGCCAAAACATTCATAAACAAATAAGAATTAGTGTTCTTTTTCTTTTCCTGCCAGCAAGACTGGAAGATGTTACGGATGTGTAGTCTTGAGCATCTTTGCCGGATCTGTTCCCAGCTGATGAGTTGCTCCACATCATGTATTTGGTTTTCTTTCTAACAAACAGTTTTGACTTGAAACACTGAGCAGGAATTCCAGAGAAGTGAGTCTTGTTCTCAGCGATACAATGTTCTTGTGATTTTCCCCAGCTACACAGTCCTCCTGGACTTAACATCTCTGTTTGAGAACTGAATCACCATTTCAGCAATCTGCTATTCACTCCATTCCCAACAATCCCTTATACTTTGACTCTGTAGTTTGTTGGGTTTTTTTTACTCATCATTTTGTTGAAAAACCACATCTTAAAGATGACATACAAATGTCAGAGATGGTGTTTTGCTATAGGTGATGTAATCCGTGCTCAGTGAAATTCTATTAGAATTTCTTCTGTAAACAAATTCTCTTGGCAAAGCAGGGATCATTCAGAGGGACTGAGCTGCCCAGCTGAAAGTAATTGCTCTGTGAGCACCATGGGTAAACAGCCACAAAAGTCCTGCTTCTACTTGGAAAAAAATCAAACTGTGTTAAGACTGTAGCAGCCCTGAGTCCAGCAAGGAAATGATGATGACCTGGTATGTCAGACTGCTTAATCTTTTGAATATCGTACTTGAGAAGCCTCACAGAAGTACTTCTGTCAAAGGAAAGAACCTCTGTACGCCAGATTTTTTGTGCAAAATCAGATTTCTATCTACTGAGCTTTATTTTGCTTAGAATTCTTAAATGGAAAAGCTTCCAATTGTGTGTAGGGCTAAAAAGCAAAGAGAAGTGAAGTCAAGGCCTGAGGGAGTGAAGCTTGGCCCTTCTTTCTCCTCTTTTCTGTGCTAAGGTCAGCCCAGAGCCAGTCTTTGCCTCCTTGTATACAGCAGCACAAGGAAACTGCAGTCCAGTTTTCAGGGAGAGGTTGCTGAGAAGAATGGAAGAGAAGGTCTTCAGAGGATCACATGCTTTGGAGATGAATTTATTCCTTAATTTAGTTACTGCTGCTATGGAAATAATACCGTAAATGGACGGTAGGTTTTTCATTTTTATTTACACTGTGAACTTAGAGATAGGAATACTACAGTGCAGGATGTACAATGCAAATCCATTCCATAGAACTGATGAAGACATGAGGTTGAACAAAAATGAGCCGAGAAACTGTGCTACTAGATATACTAATAGACAGTTTGACAAGCATTCCTCTTAGCAGCAATGGCATTGCAAGAAATACCCCTTTTTTTTTCCCTCCTCTCTCACTCTTTTTTTAAATTGATTGATCTAAGAGTTTCTTGTGCAACTATCTGATGGACAGTACTACATGCAGCACTTTGAAAGGTAAAGTTCATCACAAATTTTTGGAGCCATGTTTTTAGACATTTTCTGGAAATAAATTTTATTGACTGTGAAGTGATTCAGAAGGAAAATGCTCTATAAGCAAGTCTGCAGATACCACCTCCTGAAGCATTCTCCATCTCCACCTGGTCCAAGTCCAGAGAATTGAAGGCAGGTCTTGTTCTGCAGGACAGCTGCAAGGGACACTTCAAGAGAGCAACTCACCTATGCTCCTGTGCTCAGCACTGCTTGACAACTCCATTTTTGCACAGCTTAAAGTAAGCAAAAACCTTGAGCCAAGTGTTCCAGAGTCACTCACATTCACACGGCTTTAGGCTAGACCCCTCTGCAGAGGTTAACATGTTGGATCTCACAGCAGTTATTCTCCTTCTGGCAACTTATGGTTTTTCCATTGTTGGTTGGGGCACTGTGGACAAAACAAATCACCGACAGGCAGCATCTTTTTCCACACTGCAGTCAACACCAGTGCTGCTGAAAGACTCTACAAAAACTAAGAAGTCCTGAAAGAAGAGGGAAAACTTTCACATTCATACACTGGGTGTGAATATGAAAATAAACAGGTTTCTGTGGGAGAAGGTATCCAGATGAGCGTCCCCAAGATTTGTGCTTCCCTAGATATAAATGGCCTGGAAATGTTGCAGACAAGGCTTAGCAGCACTGAATTGTGCCAGGCATTGTAAGTTCCCATAACCCTGAGCAGGTGTGTGTTGAGTAAGCAGAAGAAATCAGCTAGAAATTAGCATAATCAGCACAGATTAGCATAGAAAGAGGCAGCTTCAAAGTGAACAAAAGCAGAAACATCTTAGCAAAATCTATTTAAACTGAAATCTCACTGTAACGGAAACCCTTGATGTTTTGCCTGGGTTCAGGAACATGACTAATGAATCTATGGAAGAAAAATTAATCAGGAGTTTCTGAAGACAGAAATAGCTTCTGCAGGTACTTTCTGGAAATTCTAAGCATCCATCTACAGGAGCCAGGAGAAGCCACTCAAGACTTGCCTTACTAAAAACTTCCTAAAGCAGCTGTTTCATGTCATTGATCAAGAGAGTAGGTATCTGGATAGACATTTATCCTGATCCATTCTAAGGGTACTTATATTTAAAATACAGCATTTTCCTTATACTTGTGGCACTTCTAGAATAGAGTTGACCAAGAAGTAAGAAAGGTTGCCACCTGGAGAGCTCAGCCCCGTATCAGCACAAATCTCCCAGGAAGCAATTCTACTCTAGGAACCCTCTACTATCAGAGACCAAAGTGGAAAGTAAACTCTCCCACTCTTTAGCCAACTCCTATTGCACTACTAAACAGCCACATATAACCCAGAACTTGCAACATGATACTTCTTCCAAGAGTCATAAGTCCTGGATATGTTATCTGTATTATGTTAAGGCTCATATGGTAGTAGTGCCCTTTTTAGAACTCCTCTAAAATCTGATTAAGTGCCCTATCCTTTTTAATACATGGATAGCAATCATATTTACAGTCTGTAGCCTGCTCAAGGAAGGAATCAAAAGGGAAAACCTCACTAGAAGAGGAAAAAAAAAAAAATTGGAAGAATTTCAGAGGCAAGTAGAAGAGAAGTGACACTCTAACTGTTCCCAGTGTGTTTGTATGAGAATCATTGCATCCTCCAATTTAACGTCCTGCCTGCAAACTCACAAACTACCAGCCAAGAAGCAGGAGCACTGAAGATTCCACCTCACTCAGAGCTGCCAGTTTCCATATGTTCCTGCCTGTGACATCAGACTGAATGCTTTTCAAAGTCCCGCCTCCTGAAAGCAAGTGATTAAGGACAAGAAGAGTATGATGAAGTGTTCTAAAAGTTTCCATCTGTTTTCATTTCAGAGAAATGCCAGATACTATGATCTGAGTAGTACCAGCTGAGAGCTTTCTCAAAAAAAAAAAAAAAAATATATATATATATATATATATATGTCTTTCTGGTAACTACCAAAGCATTTTTCAGACAAGCTCACTAACATGCAAGTTATATATATGTATTTCCTGTTAGGAAGTGCTGACTTGTTAAAACGTAAATCCTCCACAGGACTAACAGTTCTGACAGAAGCTCTCAGATCCAGTCTAGAATGACTCCAAATAAAACGGATGCCAAAGTGGAGCTGTCTGGAAGACCTATGCATCTGTGGATGTGTGGATCTCAACAAATAAGACCAAGAGTTATCAGGACATGTAATTAGCCCAATTTGGTAATCAAAAGAGGCAAGAGAGAAGTCAAATCTTTTCATTGTACTGGAATAGAGCTGTTTTCCCCAGCAAGATTTGAGGAACCCTGAAGCTAGAAGACACAGTTCATTTTATACTTGGATAGAGCCTGTCATACTAGCGCTGTGCTGGAACTCATCAGTAGAGCAATAAAGTAATCACACGCACCTCTCCACTACTAGCTTCATTCAAACTTTCTGTTATTTCCTCTCCTTCCCTTCCTCTGAAGTTCTGCCACTGCCAGTATTTCCTGTTTCTGGTAAGTACCAAGGCATTTTTCAGACAAGCTCACTAACATACAAGTTGTGCTCCATTTTGGATTCCTCCAGCTGGTTGAGTATGTTTGATTCCCACTTGACACCAACCCCTTTCCTTAGAGGATTTTTGTCCCCCCTGTGAAACTATATATCCTGGTTTTCACAAACAGAATGAAGGTCAGTGGAAAATGAGAACGGAGGAGTTCACAGAACAGTCCACTTCCCTACAGTTAACATGCACTGCACTGCGAGTTAAGCAATGGCCAAACACTAAAACACAGGGCAGGAGATGAAGAGGGATATTTTCTAACACCAGCATGATTAGTCATCTAATCTTTGCTGATTAGCAGAATTACTCAGAGCAACAATGTTGTGAGAATGTGTTGAAATATCATTCTTAGAAATTTCAACTTTTGCCAAATACGAGGGCAGAGAATTCCGAAGCAGAAAGTGAAATCGAGCATCTCATTTCTGAACAGGCCGTAACGATTCCTCTGGAAGCAGTTGGTGTGTCTATGGTAAAAGCAGTCATTTTGGTGAAAATACCTCCAGCTGGCACACAGTCAGCCAAAATGAAAAACACACGTGAACATCACTGTACAAACACACACTCTCATGCCAAGATTGTAAGCAGCAGTCAGCGCTCATATACAGTGGTCTGGAAACCAGCATAAGGAACAAAAAATATTTAACACTGATTTAAATGACACCAGCTTTATACTTCCCTCTGAGTACTGCGAAAAGGAAAAAAAAAAAAAAAAAGAGGGTGTGTGTGTGCGGGAAAGACAGCAGGGAGGGGAGGTGGAAAGGGAAGTAATGACCAGAATGTTGACAGAAAGTTGACATTTTGGTAAGCAGTCAAAACGTAGCAAATGTTACGAGGAATACACCTCTTATTACCACTCTTTGCATAAAAAAAATATGCTGGGTGTCATGAGGTCAGCATCTATTCAGCATAATTGCACCTTTCTGGCCAACTGAAGCTATTAATAATGCCCCACTTAAAGTCAAGAAGCAGCCTAGGATAGAAAGCACTGATAGAGCAGAAAGGGGCAGCTACTATAAATAGTTGGATAAGGGAAAATCTCCATTTTTATGGATATGAGAAAGAAGGAAAAAGAAATTGAACAGAAATCCACCGGCAATTTCATAAAATCAGTTCATAAAATGCTCATCTCCCATCAACCAAAAAGAGAAACTTTCAGCAGATGCATCCATCTCCGTGAAACCTTTGTTCACTGAACAGATTTCAAGCATGTGACACACGTAGCTGCTTTCCTGGCTGACCATACCAGTCCTTTAAATCCAACACCTGCTATAAATAAGTCTTCACACCCACCGGGCTGCAGTCAGAGTCACACATCTATGCCAGGAGCGTTCTTGTCTGCTGTGTTTCCAGGCAAACCCCACAATCAGAGCATTGATGGGATAAGGGGAATGATTTTAAATCAAAAAAGGGGAGATTTAGAATAGACATCACACAAATCTAGCATCAGAATGAGTCATCGGAATGCTAGAATTGCTGCTCCATACAGGGAAAGTTTCCCCAGAATAAATTCACCATGATTATTCCCCTCTTCTTCCCTTAGGCTTGCTCTTATCTCAAGCATTATGCTTTATGGAACCAAATTGGCCTGCACTACAGTAGCCCACATCACCCCATCCCAAATCTACCCACCAGCCCACCCCAGCCACACACCACAACTTCACCCCTGCATTCTACACAAACCACAATCCCCTCCTGAATTTAGGAAAAGGGCAGAATATATCTGGAGTATACGCAGGGTATAATCAAGCACTCTAGCCTCTGCTTTCCTGTTATAGCTGGATCAAATCCCACCAAGAACTCTCCATTTGCAGTTGTTCAATAGTCAAATCAACATGAGTGTGCAATGACTGCAAGGCAGAATCTGATCCATTCTGCAGATAGAGTTTATTGATGGAAAAGGCTATACAGAAATAATAGCAGTCCACAAAAAAAAAAAAAATAAAACAACACAAAAATCCCACAAAACTCCAGATCAAGTGCTCATTTGGGTTATGCTGGCATAGAGTCACATTACCTCCCAAAGTGATGTGTATCATTTATCACCACAACAACTCAGTGACATGAGGAATTGCTGGTGTAAATCAGAGAAGTGATTATGTGACCAGTACTACAGAGGGAGGCTGTGGTAGAGCTGGGTACTGAATGTATCTCTCCATACCTTGTTCAGGACCTTTTACCACAAGCTCATTTCTTAAGAAAGGAAAAAAAAAAAAAAAAAAAAAAAAAGCATGGAATCTTTATTCAAAATACTTCACTGAACTTTTGGGAACATTATTAGATTTCAAACTACTGAGAAGAGAACTTAGAGTCAAGAATGTTCCACACTAGAGTGTTATCTGACACTTGGATATAGATAAATGCTATTTTTAAGAGAGTATCAAAGGGCAGAGATCTTTAACACAAAGGAAATTCTCCAGAGGTAAGGGGGAAAGAAAGAAAAAATGTAATATGTTTTTCGTAGAGATGCCACACTGAAAAGGACAAGTGTGAGGGAAAAAAAGTAGAGAAAAATCAGCTTTAACACTTTTCCCAAGAGCTTTCCACAGGTCTAAAGCAGAAAATAGCCTTTGTTTACTTCTCCACCGGAAAAAAAAAAATGTTATCAGAATAATAAACATGCTTCTTTAATGACAAAATGGGGAAAGGCCTCTTGAAAAAACAGAAAATGAGAACTGGATGTCTCTGGCAGCTCCGTCTTTCCCACTCAGGGGATTCATATCTTCAGTTCAGCTTCACCACTACAGTACAGGAGAGCACTCTGGCACAGCCAGGGCGTACCGCAGTATCTGCCAAGGCAAAGGTCTGCTTTCAGTCAACCCTATCTGCACAGGAGCAAAAACACCCCTTTGCACGGTAAGCAGAATAAGCCACAGGCATGAAGGGTTGGAGGTACTTCAAGGCCACTCCTGAAGGGTCGTTAAGAGCATCCTTCAGAGATTTCAGATACTCAGAACATCCATCAGACGGATGTTCTCCGTCTCTTGGTTTGGGACATCCAGATCAATTTTAGGGCATGCAGGTTTGGATATCGCAATACCTCCACCACAGTGAGGCCAAACTGTTCTCCTCTGTAATTTCCCACTTCCTGCAGTCAGCAGCACTACTACTTTCATGATGAGGAGGCTTCCTCTGGCCTCATTTTATTTGTCTAGGTCTTAGACCTTGTTGCAGTGAAGAATTTCTTGATTTTCCAAAGCGCTGTGCAGCCTGAAATACAGGAAGCAGCTTCCTGACAGTTTCCACATCTCTTTTGCTCGCAAATAGACACATCTGTAAGCTGCTGTTAACCAAAAGGTCAGTGTCTCTGAGTTCCAAATGTTTAAAAGCAGCCTGACCTGATGGACCAGACTCTGCAAGTGTTTGGTGCAGAGACTTTTGGAAGCTGTTCCTTGTGCTAATGAAAGTATGAGAAGACAGTGTGGGAACTGCCCAGAAAACTCAGATTTATTACAACTTGATATCCCCTAGTCAGAGAATATGCTCTAGGAAATACACATTCCTCTTTCGTATTCACCACAGCCTCCTACGCATCAGAAACGAAGACAGAAACAACCCCAATTACTTTCTACTGAAGCCACAACCTTTTTGTTTCACCACAAATATATCCTATAACTCAACTCCCCACAGTGATTTACTCAAAAAGATTATAGCAACACCAAGAAAAAAGCCTTGGTCATTTAATTCTACCGCTTGGTGCTCAAACCACAAGGCCATCTCTCTCACTCCGGGAGGCAAGCTCCGCAGTAGGCTACGCCTCTTCTCTAGGAACCACATACAACTCTTTAGCCCTCACCAACAACACTCTAGACAAGCTGAAAAAGAAATGGAGAACAAATTGGAACCAGATGTTAAAGAAAATAAATAAAGAAAAGGAGACCACAACAGACACTCCTATCATTCATCTACTAGTTCAACCAATGACCCAAGATCAACCTCCTGAAGGAACCATACAGCAGCACACAAAATGTCCCCCCACCCCTCAATGTTTGAAATGAAAACGCGCAGTAGAAGAGTCGTTCAATCTGAATAAACTGACCCGGAGTTCAATAAACAAGCCTTAAGACACCAGTGATAAGAAGTTGAAACATCCAGTACAAACAAGATGACTGCACAGAGAGAACCCTGAGCTGCATGCAAGCAGCAGTGGAACACAGTGACTTCTCTTCCAAACTTCTGTTGTTGACTTCCATGTTATCTCTTGTTCAGGTACAGCATACCTATGTCATAGGGACAGGTTGACACATACATTTGTTCTTCAGAGAGTTTCACATTGCAGAGACTTTGCAGATCTAAGCTGCTGCATTCCCAACAAGGAATATGATTAACTTCTGCTGGCTTTATTTAAAGCAATATGTCATTAAGAACAAATTTAGCACCTCTCCAATACCTAACTCCCAAAGAATACTTGAGTTTGTATGCCACCTGCCTTCCAGGAATTCAAACTGGTGTGAAGAGAGTTCAGGTGCTAGGTGGAAACAGCCCAGCTGAGACCCCAGGATGCATGCAGAGCAAACAGCAGATGAGTGTCAGAGCTAAGGCAGCACTCAGAGGGAGACCTGCCTGCTGGGGGCATCCCCATCACACTCCTTGTCCTAGATTTTTAACACTTAAACCCCCATCTTTCTGTTTAACCTTTTAAATAATAGCACTTTTTGGACTTTGAGAGAACACTGACAATTTCTGCTTGAAATCACACACAGGATGCCATGCCTTAATGCTTCAGGTGGTCACTACAACATCCCATGGCAAAGCAGCAGTGGTGGCATGGCTTGTTGCCTGGATGCTTACTGAAATGGCTTGAGATTGTCTTCCCTGGCAGCCAGCACAGAGCACTGAGCTTTGCACTGCTGTCTGAAACAACCCCTCATAGGCCCCTATAAAGCCGCATTCAAAATCTTTTGGTTGTGCAAAGTGCACCATCCAAAGAGGTGGCCAGGGACAATTATAGTCCCAAAAGACTGTAAACAAATGTGTCCTGCATGCTAAGCAGGACAACCACAAAAGACATTTTCAGAAACAAAACTGAATACAGACCCACAGACCTTTTGTGTGTGCCATGATGTAAGGGAGGAGAAAGAGTCTCACAAGAGGTGACATGTAGGAGACCGCAGGTTTTCCTGTGGAGTCACCAGTTTTTCTCCAATCTACCTGCACAACACCTCAGTATTATTACTGTGACAGAGCAGGTATAAGGCCAATGTCCTGTTGTACATCCCTTTGTTGAGATGAAAGCAGAGACTGTCTGAGGGGCATGTTAATTGACACCCTGTTGCCACTCCCTTCCACACCAAGCATCTCTTCCCACTGATTTTCTCTTTATTTTGAGGATGTCTTGTGCTCTCATTTCCTTATTTATACTTACCTCAAGCAGCAGCTGACTTCCAAGCAACTCTGGCTGCTTCCTTGCAGAACATGTGATGGACCATTTGCCCTGCAGAGCCCAGCATGGCATCACTTACCACCTCTCTCCCCTCATTTGCTACCAGATATTCAACAAGATGAGACTTATTTCCTTCTTTGCTTTTCTTCCTTGTCCTCCTTACACATATTTTTGTGTTGAGTTTTATGCTGGGCTCTGCCCACCAGCACCAAATATCAAGTACTCTAGGAAAGTCCTCGCATGTGTTACCTGGAGAAAGAAGCAAACCCTTAGCTTTTCCCTTGGTCCCTATCTGACCCTAAGCACTGCTGCAGGCATTGGGAACCCCTTTTGCTGCTCTTCCTTGCAGTAACAGCACCACCTTTTGGCTTTCTGCACGAAGCTGACATTTCCAATTGGTGGCTCAGCAACATCTCTGCAAAACACTGGCTTTCCTAGACCAAGACCTCACTCATCTCACTTGTGCTATACCACCAGCAACAACTCTGCCTGGGGAAAAGAGGAGCTCACAAGGCCCTGAGATGAGCCCAGCACAGCACCTGAGCACCTCATCTTCTAACTCAATAGCTTCCTAGATAAGATAACAGGTTAGCAATTAATTCCACCTCCACCCAGCTCTGCACTCCAAGACCAGCACAGCAGCAGTAGCACAGCTCAAAACACAGTTATTTTGCATACCAAATGTACACAAACATGCCAATCCTTTGACCCTTCTCTAATTGGGCTACAAACATGAGGTAATCAAACGCGAAGGAACAGTGCTCATAAAACCAGCTTCTTAGAAACAACCAAGACATCATTATTTGCCCAGAGTGCGTTTTGCACACAGTATTAAAAACAAGATCCGGAGAGATTTGTTTTGAGGTCAGGCAGTAGGAAGCTAACATAGAAGAAGAGAGATTATAACCCACACGTACCTAAACATGAATTCACCTTAAGCTTTCAGTCATGCTTGAACAACAACCTGGAACCACAAATGTTTGCCTCCTGTGTTAGTATAACAAGCCCTTACAGCTACAACCCAGAAACTGCTGTTTCTTGGAGCAACTTCTATAAGACAGACTATAACCAACATCACTTATCTATCACCATGGCTTGCATAAACCCACTTCCCTTTATTGACCTGACTTCCACCAGCACGTCTGGGTTTCTCCTGCCCACCAAAGGGGTCAGGGGCAATGGCAGAGGTGAGGCTCTCCAGGCATGGGAAAAGCTGAGCAGGTGCTTTTTTGCAGTCTTTAATGAAGCATATTCAACCCAGACTCAATAATTCAGCCAAATCAGTTTCATCTGGGAGAATACACCTTTCAATTACACTCTCTTTTGAAACCCACTTGGGAATACCTGTGAAACCAGAACTAAGCCGCTACTTAAAGACCAATTAATAAATGCACCTGCATGTAATGGTTCAAGCAGGTGTCTGAAGACAAAGAGCAGATTACTGCAATCCTAGCAGCCTGAGATTGAAAATAATTACAGGTTGACTCATGTTCCCTTGGACTATGACTGTCCTGAACTTCACAGTGGTGGAAAGTGGAGTAGTCAGGTGTATTTTAAGTTATACTTACAGATATTTATGTTCTTATTTATAATCTCTAGCCTTGAATTAAATCCAAAATATTATATCAAATGACACTTTTGCATCACCTTTCAACATCTAAGCAGAAGTAGGCAGCAGCTTTTCTTCACTGTTTATGGCTCACCTGAACAGAACTCCAACTTCCATTCTTGTTTGTTACTTTTCTCTTTTCATAGGAACCCAACTTTACTGGGGTAACACTAAGAATAAAACATTAGGATATGCAATCTCCATCACAAACCTGATGCCACAATGTGCTCAGGTCATTACTTAAAAGCAATTGAAAAAGCAGGCACAATATCCTCCATGCTGTTGCCTTTGTCAATTTGGCCCTTCCAGGAACTTGTTCCAAAGTAACTCTCAGTAGTGTATCAGGGTCATATTTTGGTTAAGCAACAGCCATCTCTGGAATGAAAACTTGGCTGAAATGAGCCCATTAGCCTTCCTGTCACAGTATCTAATCTGAGTTCAAATGAAAAACAAATATGCAAAGACTGGAACAATGTTTGCCTGTGAAAACAATCCAGATGAATACAACATAGGAAGGAAATAGCAAAGAGTTCAGGTATTTACATAATAAAGCTGAGCATAGCCTTTGAGGCAGCTTTCTTCTAACTGTCTCTGCCACCTAGACATAGTTGTACCTGGAAAGGAAATTTTGTAATATTCTGCATTGCTCAGCAGGAGCTCTGCACAAGTAAACAATGACTTTAGCAGAAGACATTGATAACAGCTGTGAAGTTTTTCATTTAATCATTTACTGCCTGATCCCAAACTTGCTATAGTTAATAGAAGGAGTTAATAGAATTGAGTGCTGTAGGCTTTCATATGGATGCAAGCCCTGATTTACAAATGCAGCTGCTGTTAAAAAGGGGGAGAAAAAAAAATGTCCTTTATTTAGGCACTTGACATTGGATTTGTGTCCTGGTCATTGACATCTTTATTTGACGAATGCAGCCCATGCTGGACTTCCAACTAGTTGCACTTGTTCTGGGTCCGGAGAAGATTTTAATGCATTTTAACCTCCTTACAGCACAGCTTGGAAATATCTGGGATGTATTACATATACAAACCCATCAGGAATTGAAGATTTTCTGCTGAGAGCTGATTCTGGCCAGCAATTAGCAGTGCGAGCATCCTCTGGAGCTGACCGACCCCTTGATTGTTCCAGCTGGAGCCAGTAAAGACTGTCCAAACTGAATGTTGTTCAATATATTTTATCCTCTTTACTTACTGAATAGAGTTCACTTACAGCAGACCTACAATACTAGTTATTCAAATCAATCCATAGTAGGAATATGTCTAGTGAACAATCCATCTCAACTGCCCTGACCAATTGTTGTTAAGGTGCCTGCCTGCGTGCGGTAATCAGCATCTTGTTCTCAGCCTACTGCAGTGTCCATGAGAAGTGCAATGCAATCAGTATACGGAAAGTCAAAACCATCAAAGCAAACAAGGAAGCCAGCAGGAAAAACCTAACATACACACTAATTACCCATTAAGAGCAAACAAATCTCACATCAGTAAATAGTGCAAATATCACATTGTTCTCTTGTTTATATTAGGCTGTTGTTTTGGTAGCTGGGCGAAAGCAAAGATCTTCCCATGTGAAACTGGAAGCATCAGTCTCCCAGTAAAGAAACGTGGTTACAAACACTGGCAGCAATCTGCCTTGGCATCCTTGATGTCGCAAGCTCTGGTGAAGCTGCTTGGAGAGCAGAAATACACAGAGAATGGAACAGCCGAGCACACCGCGTCATGGGATTTGCTATTTGCTTTTTTCTTCCCCTTTTTCCTTCCCCTTTTGGAAGCCCGTCCAAATCCTCCCAACTCAGCCTTTGGTTCACATGCACAGCAGAGGGAGCCAAGCCACCATAAAATAAAAATCCTACCCCCCTCAGCACCTGGAAATGCTGTACGTAGCTTGGTCCAGTTCTCTGTCCCAAGCTCTGATCACTCAATACTGAAACTTCTTTGTGTAAAGCTGTGGCCTCTCCCAGCCTCAGACACCTCCTGCTCATAAGCCAGACTGTACACACAGGGATTCTGAGGACATCTTTAGGATAGTAAGCTTTCCCAGTTTCCCACTGCTTGACATCAAGCCATGGGTCTTGCATGTGAACATATCTTCAGTTGACATTGACTCAACTCTGGCTTGGGTCAGGCCCTCAGAGAAGAGAATTTCACATCATAAACCCACAGCTCTGTCTCACAGCAGCTCCTTGGCTTTCAATCTACACAGCACTGAAAGAACATGGGAAAATAGCTTTCTATGTCTACAAATCACAGGTACTCACCAAGCAGGACGATTTGTAGGATGGCCTTCTCTTCTCTAACACAGCTGCACCAAGTCACAAGAGGTACGTGAGGAGTCAGGAGAAGCCGCTGCCCCCCCTTCCCCTCCTCTTTAGTGAGGATGTATCAAGCTGTAGCCCAATATGTAGTATGTATTTGCACAATTTGGAGATGAATATTGCAATCTGGAGAATGAAATGGCAGATGAAATGCAAGATATGTAGTTATGAAGCAGTAGACACTGAGGAAAATAACCCACTCGCTAAACATTCAGCATCTATCTTGCATGACTATGCCAATCTCCCAGCTCAGTGTCCTCTCTTTGACTAAGTACAGGACTTTCTGAAGAGTCGTAATCATTTAAATAAGATGGCTTCAGTCTCACAGCATTATGGGAATTATGAAAGCACAGAAGGCGTACTCCAAAGTTTCTAACAGCACTGAATTCACAGCTGTGCAGGAGGTGAGCAGACCACTCATATCTGAGTGTTGCTGAATGTCCTGGTTCAATAGTGATGCATTGGCACAGAATGCCCAGGTGGAGTCATCATCCCTGGAGATGTTCCAGAAATATGGAGATGTGGCACTGAGTGACATGGTTAGTGGTCATGGTGGGATGAGTTGGATGATCTTGGAGGTCTTTTCCAACCCTCATGCTTCTATGATTCCATGATTCCCCATTAGGAGTCAACTGTGAAATCTGTTTGAAGAGTCATGGGCATTAGAAGAGGCTAACGGATGTACTCCTTGCACTCCATGTGTCACAGTACAAGCACTGGTGGCCTTGGCTTACACAGTTGTACGAGCATCTCCAGCCCAAAGGCCACCCAACACAGCACATTGTGACTTGTGAGCTTGGGTCCCATTTGTCATGATTAAGAAACAGCGTTCAGTTTTCTCACCCTTCAATTTCAAAGTTGCTTTTTCATGAGAATATTTTGGAGTTACCAGATCTTCTTTGCCAGCAAGAGGACACACATCCCATCTTTTCCACTTCCCTTTCTTCAGTTTTGATCCTCAAGAGATAAGAGGTTTTAATAATCCTACATATCTCTACATATTAGAGAATGAAGCAGTGTAGCCTCAATGTAATGGAAAAAAATCCCAACACCATAGCATAGCCACAGTTTACAGAAAAGGGAATTGAATAACAGAAATTGTGCAATGTTTTCCTGAGAATTTTTAGTCCTGCCTCAAGTTTAAAAGCTACAACACCCCACAACCCTATTATAGGTCATATATTCTAAAGCCCCCAAAACAGCCAAATAATTATAATAATCTGATTCATTAAAAGACCCACATTTACAGATGTTGAGACAAATGCAAAAGAAAGTGCTGCAAAGTGTCCAGTAGGTGTCATTTTTGTTTACTCTTGCTTTGCTGAAGACTCCTAAAGTAGCAAGATTTTCCTCAGAAAGTTAGAGGTAAACAGACAGTATCTGGGAGGAGAAACCATGGCACAGGCAGAAATTCCAGTTTTGAACTGAAACCTCTCCAGGCTGCCTGGAAACACTCAGAATTGTTGTGGTGCTAATACCTGGTGATTTCTGGGCTGAACTAAAGACCTGGCAGGCAGCTCCAGATTTTGCTCTAAGCCGAGTTCTGAAGGGTTTATCACTCTAAAATAAACATTCTCCCCTCATGATTTTCTCCATGCAACCCTTCATAATGTTGGCCATGTTAAGGCTCAGCAAGCCCACTGGGCACCTTCCCCCACGCTGCTGGATTCTGCACATGGGCACTCCCAGAGAACAGTGTCTTACCTCCTCCCAGCTACTCAGAAAGTTGAAAGCCCTGAATAACAAACTCCTTCCACAGGAGGAAGTTGGGCTGAAACCTGCTAGAAATGGAATAAAACCAGTCAGGGATGGTTTCCCATCTGGTAGATACATCATTCCTGCATGGCACAACCTCTGGAGCAGGACTGAAAGCACCAACCCCAGGCACAAGCCAACACTGGGTCAACAGCACTAACACAAAATCTGTCATGGTTCACCATGGCAAAGTGTAAAATATTTTACCAATTTTGTAATTTTTTGATAGTTTTATTTATCACCCACTTTATCCCTGCACAAGGACATTGCCCCTCAGGGGAAAGCAAGCTGGAGGAAACCTGTGCTCTCTTAGCATAGGGCTTGGCTACCATCAGGTAGACACTGCCAGTGCATGGGCTTTATAGGTTGTCTCTCTCTTCGTCCCTGACCTAAAAGTGCCATGTCCTGCCTCTATCAGCCCAGCTATGGAAACCTCAGCCTGCTGATGTTTGTCCTTTCAGACTCTTCAGCAGGGTCTGCTGTGGTAGGACAAGGGGAAATGGCTTCAAACTAAAAAAAGGGAGATTAATACTGGATATAAGGAGGTAGTTATTTACAGTAAGGTCAGTGAAGCACCAGAACAGGCTGCCCAGAGAGGTGTGGTGGATGCCCCATCCCTGGAGGCGCCCAAGGTCAGGGTGGAGGGGCTCTGAGCCCCTGATGGAGCTGTGGGTATCTCTGCTCATTGCAGGTGAGTTGGACTAAATGACCTTTCAGGGTCCCTTCCAACTCAAATTATTATTTGATTCTATGATTTACAATGACAAAAAAGGCTACTTTCCATCACTGTCCTTCCTACCCAGCACTCCAGTGAAGCTGGAAACCTCATTCCCGGATGAATGAGGTGCAAACCACAACCATGTGTCGAAACTCTTCTCTCAGGCACAATCATATTTGAACAGAACTTGCACAAGCGTAGCTTCACGCAAAACAGACACAGCCCTCAGTAGTCTCCTGCTTCTGTACAAAGGTGCAGAAGCAGCAAAAATTTCATTTGGAGTTCCCAAAGAACTGAAATAATTATTTTTATTAAATACTTCCTCACTAAGTAAAGCATTTTTTTCATGAACCCACATTAGCCATGAGGAGCCAGCATTGTCAGTACCATGTTCCACATGGGGAATTACAAACCAAGCTGCTCCAGGCTGCTGTTAGCTCTGCTCTGATGCTGCAGGCTAGAGGCTCAGGGAGCAGGCAGAAGATAGCACTTTGATAGACCTAATGAGTTTCTCTGGCCAAGAACAATCCCTACACACATCATTATACTCTAAAATCATTTCTTCAGTTCCAAATGGTTAGAGGCTGTTGTTGCTTCTTTCCCCTGTTGCATAGATAACTTGCAGCTGTTTGCAAACAGCTGATAGGAATTTTTGGTGGCCTGCGTAATGCCACAGTGTTGCTCCTGCCTCCAAACTGGAGGAATTTATGCAACGGTGTGAATTTCAAATGTGTAATATCAAATTAGCGATTGGAAATATTTCTGTGCATGGGTGAATCTTGTGTGAAGGTCTAACATAGCTTTCCATTGCGAGATCCAGATCCTTGAGGTGGGTTTCCCAGATTCTGACAATCAAATAGTAGTAGGAACACTTAAAGGTCATCTAGTCCTACTCCCCTGCAAAGCAGGGACATCTACTGCTAGATCAGGGTGCTCAGAGCCCCATCCAGCCTGACCTTGAGTGTCTCCAGGAACAGGGCATCCTCCACCTCTCTGGGCAAACTTTTCCAGTGCTTCACTATTCTAGGCATAAAAAAAGTCTTCTTCATATCCAATCTAAATCTCCCCTCCTTCAGTTTGAAATAATGTTCCCTTGTCCTATCACAACAGACCCTGCTGAAGACTTTATCCCCCTCGAAGAAATGACGTTTCTGAAGATACCCACTGCTTTCCCATAGCCAGACCTTGGGCCCCTTCTCACAGAGCGCTGTGTCTTGAGGGAACAGCTATTGAGTGAAAGTGGAGCCTAAGGTAGGCAAATGGGAGCTCACTTTCAGCTTCTATAAGAAAAGACTGCAAACAGCTTTCATTGTTTCTTCAGCCACTGAGTAATAATAAGGCAAAATAAGATGCATACAGTCAAATCCTGGTAAGTGCAAATCTTCTTTTTGGCAACTCAGCCAGATGAACTCCTGTCAGTTCCATCAGACGACAATGACCTATGGCTGTACCACTTTATAGGGGAGAGCTGAGAGCGGCCTTTCAGTACCTAACAGGGGGCTGTAAGAAATACGAGAATAGACTCTTCAGCAGCATCTGTTGTGACAGGACAATGGGAAATGGCTTCAAACTAACAGAGGGGAGATTAGATTAGATGTAAGGAAGAAGTTTTTTACAATCGGTGATGAGGCACTGGCACAAGTTGCCCAGAGAGGCAGTGGATGCCCCATCCCTGGAGACACTCAGGGTCAGGTTGGAGTGGCTCTGAGCACCTGATGGAGCTCCGGGTGTGCGTGTTCATTGCAAGGGGATTGGACTAAGTGACCTTTAAGGGTCTCCTCCAGCTCACACAAGTCTATAATTGATTCTATAATGACGGAAAGGTTCTTAACTCGCTATGCCCAAAGGGATCCATTTTCTTAGGTGGTCAGAGAACAGAGCATTTTCTCACATGTGAGCCACTTCAATCAGCCAGTGCTGAACTACAGGGTGAGGAAAAGCCCTACCACCAACAAGCAACTTAAAATGAAAAAGGCATCTGCAACTCCAAGGTGAAGTCTGAGGTTTTCAAAAAGTGAAATTAGCAAAGATTATCTTTATAAACTAAGGAGCCCCTTTAATATGTGGTGACAGGAGCATGACATAAGATTTCAGAAAGCAGGGTGACTGATGGCTGCATGTTTTGAAGCAGGGGCTTTTTCAAGATTAAGTCTTCCAGGTGGCAAGTGATGCCTGAAAGCCGGCATTTTCACCCAGTTTGCGATATTCATTTTCTCCTAGCCTAGAAAGAGTTTGCTTTTTTTGTGGTTTTTGAATCAGTAACTGAGAGCTTGTTTTGTAAAAAGGATGACTTGATATGTGATCTAAGCAAAACTAGATAAAGGAAGGGAAATTCACGGGGCGCACAACTTGGGGAATGACTCATAGTTCTGTTGGATGACTTCTGCATGTGGGCACACCTTTCAGGCTGAACAACAAATTAACCCTCTTGTTGAAATGATGCAACACCCATTTTATAAAGAATTGCAGAGTCCTCAAGAATTACTGTATTTTTTACGGTACTTTCTGTATGACTGGTCTGTGGTTTGCATTACCTTCCTGCTCTCCAGAATGGCTCTGCTTCCACCCCATGAGCCCCAGAATAGCTCTTTTCCAGGCAAAGTGTCAGCAGCAGCTTCATGCACTGAGCTCTGAGCATCACCTGGGCTGAGCGGGCTCTGCTTCATCAGTGATGAGACAGCATAAGGCCGCTCAAGTTGTGGCTCCCACTACTTCCATGGCCCCAGCACACAGAAATAGGTTGCAGAAATAGGTTGTTTTATGTTCTCTCCCATATTTTCCAGTTTTCTCTTATTCCTTTCTTCTTTCAGCCAAAGCAGCTTCAAAGGCTCTGCAAATTTCAGAACTGCTTCTTGAAGTTGTCCCTCTCCTCCCATTTCATCTTTCACATCGAAGGCCTGGCACATCTTGATGGGCAGCAAGAGGATGCAGCAGGACATAATCACAAGTTTCTCAGAATGGAACCAAGAAAACGCTTCTATGAGCAACTATGCTCTATTTATTTTGAGGGACAGTTTTAAAGGACAACAGTAAAATAAAAATCACATCTTACATTTGGAAGTGATAGGAAAGTGTCAGCAAAGGCTGCATTCAGAGACCTACTGCATAGCTGCCACATCTTCCCCCTTCCCCTTGTTCCATTCCCACATCAGACCTAGTCCTGCTTTCTTTGAAAGAGTTGTATCAATTCTGGGCATCATCCTTTGAAAATCAAGCTGGTTTCAGTCTCCTCCTTTCTAAATTTTTTTAAAAGAGAGGCTTTTAAGAAAGCATGACTGATCGTTATTATGCCCCTGCTAAAACAAGGAGGAAGTTGGTTAAATGATTTTAACCATGTGGTGCAAAACCCTGTACTTAAACCCATTTCCAAAGTGCTCTTTACTGTGGTAGTACACCTGCTGGGATGGATCATTTAACAGCATCTCCACACTCATGAAAGCATCTTCAAACAAGAGGTTACAGGTGGGCATGGGACATCTCTGGCCACCTCAGTGAGGGCCTACTTTCTAGTGAAGGCTGTTGATTGGGAGTTCAGAAAACTGCAATGAAGAGAGTCGAACAACACTGAAAGTGATTATTTCACTTTCATGTGGGGCAGAAACCTGCCCTGACTCACAGAAGCAAGCAGTGCAGCGGGGATCTACTTCTGTGAGCATGTGGCAGCAGTGAGCACACCACTGCTTGGAGTATGCGGGTCTCATGTGTCTTCTGTTCTGCACTACTCATCCGAGACATCAATCTGGAGAAGGATTTGAGGGTTCAAGCTAATGGCAGAGGAAGGTGAGATGCTGTGAGAAGTAAACATCTCTGACTGTGGTGCTGCGCACACAGGTGAACCAATGGCTCAGCTCTTCCAGGATGTGCAATATGTAAGGCCAGGGGGCATTATTATAGGAAGAGACAGCAGTAATTGATGCAAGTGTTAACTGGGAAAACAGCTTTGGTTCATTAAGTCAACAAACAAGTTGAAAAGGGTGGATATCATCCACTACTCATTCATGTTTGTCCTAGTGCAGTGAGTGTTTCATTTCCCAGCCATGGGAACCCTATAAATGAAAGAATTTGGAGAAGGGATTATTCATCTGATCATCACGTCCTTCTCTGTGCAGCCTCTTCAGTCTTTGCACTCTGCACATATGGTTTGAAAAACAGCATCAACAACAGTGTAGCTTTTGTACAATAAATGTCAAGGGAATAAAGGAAAAAGAAAATACTACCTATTGGGGATTTCCACTGAGAAGCTGTGGTTAGGTTAAACCTCCATGACACAATGGAAAATAGAAAGGATCCACAGTAAACAGCGGGTGAGCTGCCAGCTCCCTAGCTAGCCGCTTAATCACTTGCAGAGCATCTGAGCCCAAATAATACAAAGTGGCTACTTCTCTTGTCTCTGTGGGAAGGAGTGGGACAAAGTTTTTGAACCCTATAAGGGTTCCATGGAGTTTTTGGGGCTTTTCCCTATAGTATTCCCAATTATTTATTTATTTGTTCATTTGTTTTTTTTGTTTGTTTGTTTTTGTGGTTATAATCTCTTTAAGAATACAATCTTAGTTTTGGTCTTAGTTGAGTGCACCTTTTCTCACTGCCGTGTTCATCTCTATGTTTCATCATCTGGAAATAAATAAGAATTGTCACTACCCTAGAATTTCTAATTTTTATCCTTCTGAACAGATCCCATTCTCTCCATCCCTAACACTGTCAATATCGACAGTAGCCTGTGATGGTCTGTTCCTAGAAGCAAGTGTTTTCCATCAATCTCTGATAAACAATCAGAGAAACAGTGTAAAGATGTAGAGGCCTCTCAACCTCTTCTCTACACCTAGCAATTACTGGACTGCGGAAACACCAATTTGCTAAAGCAAGGAAGCATGGAGGTAGACAGATTAAAATTGTGTTGAAGAGAAAGCATGTTTTTTAAACACATAGATAGAAGTTGTCCCATTTCCTCTGTTTCGGTAAGTATGTCTTTAGCCCATAATTACACAGGCAATTTTGGATGACTGCTTCCTCTTTCACATAAATGTTTTTTTCAGTTTTGTTCTCTCCTGCCAGCTGCTTTTCTGTGTGTATAGCCGTAAATTGAGAAGACCAGACACACAACCCCTAGTGACATAACAGATTTATTCCTGTGAATGTATCTCAGCATTCCCGGCTTTCTGAAGTTCACTGTAATTACTTACTACACATTTCTTGTAAATAACCCAAACAAAGAGTGAGTCATGTTGGCAGAACTCAGAGAAGAATGATTAGATGAAAATTTAGAGCTATGGATAACCAACATGTAGGTTATCAGCTCTCAAGCAGAATTTAGCCACGCTGTCAAAGACTGGACAGGTCAAAAGTGTGCAAAGTGTAGTGTTATGGTCAAAAGTGTAAGTGGATTCAGGAGAAAACTTATTCTTTCGGGATTAAATAGGAGAAACATGAACCTGTTGGAGAGCACCCAGAAGAGGGCCACAGAAATTACTAGGGTTGGAAGAGCTCCCTTCGAGGACAGGCTGAGAGAGCTGGGGCTGCGCAGCCTGGAGAGGAGAAGGCTGACGGAGACCTGAGGGCAGCCTGTCCGTATCTAATAGGGGGATGTAAGAAAGAAGGGGACAGATTCTTCAGCAGAGTTTGCTGTGATAGGGATAAGGATAAGGGGAAATTGCTTCAAACTAACGAAGGGGAGATTTAGGTTGATATAAGGAAGATTTTTACAGTAAGGGTGATGAGGGTGATGATCTCTGGAGGCACCCAAGATCAGGGTAGAGGGGCTCTGAGCCCCTGATGGAGCTGTGGGTGTCCCCATTCACTGCAGGTGGGTTGGACCAGGTGACTTTAGTGTCCCTTTCAACTATACGACTCTATGAATTATATAATTATTTATCCTCATTGCGTGCCCCTGGAATGTACACTGATTCTTCCCTTATGCCCAAAATATGGGATCAAATGCTTAATAATCACAGGAAAAAATACTGATCCCATTGTCCACAGAGTTTGGTCTCTTTGGTTCTCTGCTCCAACCTCCAACATTCTTGCTAAGTAATCCCGGATTGATGCTGCAAATTGCCCTCCATCCTTTTGTCCCTGGGTGTGGTACAGCGATTACCGTTGGGGACAGAAGAGCAGTCACAAGCAGCCAGCTGGAATGACTTCAGACATTAAGAGAGCAACCACAAGAAAAGTTGTCACATCACGGCTGGGTGTGTGGCTCCAACTGAGCAGCAGGCTGCACGGAGTGCTTCCTCAAAACAACCCTGCTACACACTGTGCCCCACAGCCAGCTCCTGGGCATGCAGAGAAGCGAATGAAGGAAGAGAAACAGAAGGTACAAGCTACCTGTCTGCACCACAGCTGCAGCTCTGCTCACTTACAGAACCCATCCTCCTCTTTGCTCTATGAACACACCATGTTCTGCTAATCTCTAAGCTGCAGAGTTGAGAGGTCAGAGGGCAGCCTCCATTTCCTCATCTCAAGGTTTGCATTTTCTGTACATAAAGAAACTGGCTTTACAGTTTGTTTGGGTTTGTAAGATGCTCCGCACAGGAGAGAATTAAAAGTAGCTGAAGCAGTGGAACATTTACATTACAATGCACAAATACATTTCCATTTAAGAATATCTGCAATCTCCCCCTAGTCCTAGAGCATCCTGGCGGAGCTGTATCCCTGTTCCCTCCAGGGGAGTTGGACTATGACCCTAAGGGCCCCTTCCAACTCAAATGCTTCTGTGATTCTGTCATTAATGAAAGGGAACTTCTTGTGCTTCGTGTAAGGCAGGAAGTTTTCAGCTATCAGTGTTCTCAGCTAAGAAGTCACTTTGCCTATACATCTGTGAAAGAACATGATTTTGCTTTATCCTGACTTAACTACCAAGTGAAACCTGTTATTTTGGTGATTGCTCCAATTATATTTACAGCTCATATTTCCAACCAATTATATTACAAATTATCTATGTAAATTAATAGTGCAATTTGATCCTGCATTCATAATGTTAAAAATAATGTTACCCTGATACCACGTGTCAGTAGCCCTCATCTCAACTATACCATAGGCTACTACAACTATACAAACAGACCACTCTGCCATCATCACCAACTCAAAAGGAAGAATAATGTAGTTACTGCTCATCCACGCTGCAGTATTTATTTTCTTAAATTTAAGGGTGTGGTTGGATGGTAAAACGTCATGTAGAAGGAAGAGAAAAACAATTGCTCTGAACCCAGAGGCATCATACGAAGCAAATAATAAAATAATGAAAGTAATAGCTAAAAAAAATTAGAAGTGAAAGAGGAGAGAACAGGAGACAGAGAAAGAAAGAAAATCAGAAATAGCTATAGCAAAGAATCATAGTATAGTAGAATCACTGAGGTTGGAAAAGACCTCTAACATCACCTAGTCCAACTTTTCACCTCCCACCAGTGTTGCCACTAAAACACACCCATCTGTGCCACATCTCCATAGTTCTTGAGCACCTCAGGGACAGTCACTCCACCAGCTCCCTGGGCAGCCCATGCCACTGCCCACTCTTTCAAAGAAGAAGTTTTTCCTAATATCCAACCTGAACCTCCTCTGGTGCAGCTTAAGGCTATTTATCAAACATTACAAGAATACCATAAGCAGACATGATTATTGGAGTTGCCAATAATGAATTCAATACACTGCTTTTCTTTTTGTCTTTTGGAGGATACATTTGTGCATTCTGAAGATTCTTCTTGAACCTCTGATGTATCACAGAACTACAGGTCCAATCAGCAGCTGAATGCCTGTCTTAAAGGCTCAGATTTCCCACAAATGGTACCAAGAAAGTCTTTTACTAGGGATTTTAAAAGCTTGGCAAGGTTTTTTGCTTGCTATTTTTGTAGATGTCGTCACTTTGTGCTTTCTGGCAGTTGCTGAGATGCCACAAAACCAGCAGTTTTCACAGTGATTTATCTTGAGTCAAAACCGAATGCTGACAATTTTTACTTTGACAGAGCATGCAAACCATGAGCGTCCTAAGCATCCCTGTTGCAAGGCTTCTGGTTTTCACACTTTACACCGTCTCTGCCAACCAGATTTATTGCCTGAACGCAATTTTTTCTGATTCTGTGGACTCCTAAACTGGAGACCCAAAGGCAAGATGATATACAGTGACAACTTCTTCCACAGCCCCTCACAGGCAGTAGGAACCTGAAATTCAGAAGTGTAATGATCGTACTCACAGCCACAAGGCCATATGTCTATGACAGCCCTCCTTGCAGTTTGTGCCCCTGCCCGAATATCCAGTCTGAGGGAAGGAAGGTGGGATCTTCATTACTGGTGAGGAAGAGGAGATGCGGGTGGGGCTGGAAAAGTCATTTCTCCGGAGGAACTGGTGAACTCCAAGAGAGGCCTGCAAGTAAAGGCTCATTCCTTCCCAGCACCCATTACCATCATTAACAACTCATCACTAAGGTCCTATCCAATGGAGTCACCCTGTGGGGTTACATCTCATGGATGTTGCCCAAAGAAGGTCATATTACCATCTCACAGAACCATAGAGTCATAGAATAGTTTGGGTTGGAAGGGATCTTTAAGATCAGCTAGTTCCAATTCCCTGCTATAGGCAGGGATACCTCCCACTAGACCAGGTTGATTCAAGTTGCATCCTTCCTGGCCTTGAATGCTTCCAGAGAGGGGGCATTCACAACCTCACTGGTCAATCTGCTTCAGTTCCTCACCACCCTCACTGTAAAGAATTTCTTCCTGGTATTTAGGAAGAAATATATTATATTTAATCTACCCTCTTCCAGTTTAAAACCATTTCTCCTTCTGTCGCTACATGCCCTGATAAAAAGTCCATCCCCAGCTTTCCTGTAGGCCCCTTCAGGTACTGGAAGGCTATTAGGTCCCCCTGGAGCCTTCTCTTCTCCAGGCCGTACAGCCCCAGCTCTCTCAGCCTGTCCTCACTGGGGAGGTGCTTCAGCCCTCTCGTCATCTTCATGGCCCTCCTCTGGACCTGCTCCAGCAGCTCCATGTCCTTCCTGTGTTGGGGGCTCCAGAACTGGGCACAGTACTCCAGGTGGGGTTTCATGAGAGCAGAATAGAGGGGCAGACTCATTTCCCTCAACTTGCTGATCACTTCAGTTTTCTTTATGCGACCCAGGATACAGTTGGCCTTCTGGGCTGCAAGCATACATTGCTGGCTCACATTGAATCTTTTATCAACTGACACCCCCAAATCCTCCTCTCAAGACATTCTCTGCTCAAACTATATCTGTGCTTGGGATTGCCCCAGCTCAGATGCAGGATCTTGCACTTGGCCTTGCTGAACTTCATGAAGTTGGCATGGGCCCACTTTTCAAGCCTGTCCAGGTCCCTCTGGATAGCATCCCTTCCTTCTAACATGTCAAATGCACTGCTCAGCTTTTTGTAGCCTACAAAGTTGCTGAGGGTGCACTTGATCCCACTGTCCATGTCACCTACAAAAATGTTAAATAGCACTGGTCCAAACTTCAATCCCTGAGGAACGCCACTCGTCACTGGTCTCCACTTGGACATTGAGCTGATGACCTCAACTCTCTGAATCTGACCATCCAGTCAATTTTTTATACAGAGAGTGATCCATCCATCAGATCCATTTTTCTCCAATTTGGTGACCAGGATGACATGTGGGACAGTGTAAAATACTTTGCACAAATCCAGGTAAATTATGTCAGTTGCTCTTCCTTTACCCACTGATGCTGTAAATCCATCATAAAAGGCAAACAAGCTTGTCAGGCAAGATTTGCCCTTGGTGAAGCCATGTCAGTTACCACCAATGACCTGGTCTTTATTTTCCATGTGCCTTACAAGGGTCTTCAGGATTATTTGCTCCATGATTTTGCCAGGCACAGAGGTGAGACTGACTGGCCTGTAGTTCCCTCTATCTTCTTTTTTTCCCTTCTTGAAAATGGGGGTTATGTTTCCCTTTTTCCAACCAGTGGGAACTTCACCAGACTGCCATGACCTTTCAAATATGATGGAAAGAGGCTTGGCAACTTCATCTGCCAGTTCCATCAAAACCTGTGGATGGATCTTGTCGAGTCCCAGGGACTTCTGCACTTTCGGGTTCTTTAGATGGCCAGTCTCATGGAGATCACCATGGTTACCCCAAGAAGGCTATGTCTCAAGGGGTCACAAAGGAGGTCATATCTCATGAAGGTTACCATGATCACTCCAAGAAGATCACATCCCATGGGGTCACCAAAGACACTCCAGAAGCCATAGGCAGCTAGGCACCCACCAGGCACCACACTGCAGAAGGTGAATGTCACCAAATCCCATGGTATTCCTGCAGATGGGATGTGGTTCATGGAATAACAAGCTTCACATGCCCCACAGAGGAAGCTGCCATCTTCCACCCCTTCTGCACCATTTTCAGTGGAACTTACACTGCTCCTGGACACACCGGTGTCCTCTGCCAGACTCCTGACACCACCTGTCAATTTAATTCCTTTGTTTTAAAAAAAGAATCAATCGCAACAAAAAAAAAATCAGGCATCATGTGTCCTTGCAGGTTGGTGCAGATTTCTGAGCTCCTTGCAGCTATGATAATGTGACCCTCCTCCCAGCTCTGCAGAGCTCTGTGCCACAGGATGATGAAATAAGGGGGGAGGATGGCATCATAGCCACCAAGCATGACTGCTGTACAACGGCAATTCTTGCACCTGCCAATGTGACATGGCCACATGCCTCCTTCCCATGCCCCCCTCTTCTTCTGCATGCACAAAGTTGGAGAAGATAGGACAGCTTGGCCAAGGGGCATGGGGCATGCACAACTCCCAGACTCATGAACAGAGCACTGGGACCTTCTCAAAGCATGGAGGGCCAATGAAGAGCCACAGATTGTAACACACACAAAAAAGGGTTTGTGCTGATAAGTGCACAACACTTTTTCCTGTTTCCTCTATTTACTTCTCCTTTATGCCACTTGGAGTCAGCCAGTGCATCTGCTAAGAGATCTCTGGTGAGGAAGAACACAGTGTCCTCACCCTCAAAGTGAGGGTTTTTTTTTTAAATTTCTGACTTGTTTGTTTTCACTCTTCATGTCAGAGTTCACCCTGCAGCTTTATCTATCCCACCAGGCATATCCCCTACACTGCTACAGCACCTGACACGTGACTGCAGATGAACAGGAGAGGTTGTCCCCATATCATGGACCTGAAACCTACTCATCTCTATGGTGGTTTTCTTTCCCTGCTGCCAGCTAGCATTGAAGTGAGATCATAGAATCACAGAATCATTAAGTTTGGAAAGACCAACAAGATCATCTGGTCCAACCATCAACCCATGCCTGTGACCACGTCACTCAGTGCAACATCTACCCTTTTCTTGAATACCCTCAGGGACAATGACTCCACCAGCTTCCTGGGCAGCCTGACCACTCTTTCTGAGAATAAATTTTTCCTAATATCCAACTTGAAACTCTATGGCCCTTGGGTCAGCACAGTAATGGAGGAATGCTCAGGGACGACTACCAGCACTTTTGTAAGAGCTAGTTGCACCTATAGAAGAAGATCTGAGCAGCCCAAAAGGAGCACTGGTTGGCAGGAAGGAACAAGCCTCCTCCTCCTTCTGTCAACAGCATATTTCTTGCAGCTCTTCCTGGCAAAAATCTCCCACAGAGGGTACGCAGAGCAGCTACAGATGACTTCTCATATTTGGGAGGGGATGTTTCATTTTCTTTCCCATCTAAAAAAAGCAGAAAACATCACACCCTCCTCCTTTTGTGTATGTGTCTGTGTGTGAGAAAATGAAAACGAAAAGGAAATGAGCTCATTTCAGAGCAATAAACCGCAGAGCTTTTAAGTGAGATTACCTCATGCCATGTGATGACAGCAGCCTTTCACACCTCTAGTGATAAGCCAGTTGAACCTCTGCTGTCAGTCTGTGACCACCACGACTTCTTTCACCCCAACACAGTTCCTGTCTGCCCCACTTTTCAGCTACTACAGCCTGCATAGGGACTGTAGAGGGAAGAATACTGTAGGATTAGACCTGACATGATGTGGTGCACAAATCCTGAAGTGGAAGTGGTCCAGCTTCCATCCTCTGGACGCTCTGGTAGATGGGACCGCTAGTACTCACCCTAGAACCTTGGCTGTTTGTGTGGGCTATTCTGATGCTCATGAGGTTTAGGCTGTGATTATCTATCCACAATACAATCGTATGATTCTGTGCTTTTTATTCCCAAATAGACATCTTAAAATGAAACCCCAAACACATACTCTTTATTTTCTTGTTGCAGCAAAGACATCACCCTGCAATGACTAAACACACCTAATCTTGTATTCATGCAAATCACAACTGATTCCAATTGCAAAGGACAGCGAATATAATGTTGAACATACTATCTGCCTCTTCCACATGTAGGACTCTAATCTTTACAGTCAAAAAGAGTTAGGGACTCAAAATTTCAAGGGAGAAGGTTTTGCAAAATATCATAAAATCATAGTAACGTAGGACCACAAAATGGCTTAGGCTGGAAGGAACCTGAAAGATCATCCAGTTCCAACCCTTGCCATGGGCTGGTTGCCTCCAGCAGCTCAGGCTGCCCAGGGCCCCATCCAACCCAGCCTTGAGCACCTCCAGGGATGGGGCACCACAGCACTCTGGGCAGCAGTGCCAGGGCTTACCACTGTCTCTGTGAAACACTTCCCTCTGACTTCTAATCTAAATTTTCCCTGTTTTAGTTTAAAACCATTTCCCCTTGTCCTATCACTTTCTACTTGTGTAAAAAGTTAATTTCCCTCCTGTTTATTATCTCCTTTTAAGTACTGGGAGGCTGAAATGAGGTCTCCCAGAGCCCTCTTTTCTCCTGACTGAACAAGGCCATCTCCCTCAGCCTTTCTTCATGAGAGAGGTGCTCCAGCCTTCTGAGCATCCCCATGGCCTTCCTCTGTACCCACTCCAACAGCTTCACATCTTTCTTGGACTTATGTTACATCTTTCATTTATCAGGATGTCAAAGTCCTCCTCTGCAGGGCAGCTCTCAAAGAGTTCTTCTCTTGGTCTGTACACATATCCAGAATTGCTCCAACTCAAGTACAACACTTGCACTGGCCTTGTTCCAACTCACTAGGTTCAGATGAGCCCATCTTTCAAAGTAGCTCAACTCCCTTTGGATGGTATCCCTTCCTTCTGCTGTATCAGCTGCCCCGCTTAGCTTTGTGTCATCAGCAAAGTTGCTGAAGGAGCACTTGATCATACTTCTATGTAATTAATAGAGATGTAATTAATAGAGAACCTGCCCCAAGACAGACCCTTGGGGGACACCACTCATCACCTGCCTCCGCCTAGATATAGAGCCATTGAGCACAACCCTCTCGCTGAGATCATCCAACCAATTCTGTATCCATTGAATAGTCACTCTTCGAACCCACATCTCTCCAATTTAGAGACATGGATGTGGTGTGGGACCATATCAAAAGCCTTCACAATGTGGATGACGTCAATTTCTTTTCCTTTGTTCACAGATGCCATCACTACATCAGAGAATGCCACCAGATGAGTCAGGAACTTTCTGCCCTTGATGAAGCTATGCTGGCTGCCGTAGATCACCTATTGATCCCTTATGTGCCTTAAAATCTCTTCCAGGAGGATGTGATCCATCATCTTCCCAGGCAGAGAGGCGAGGCTCACTGTCCTGTTGTTCCCTGGGTCGTCCTTTCTTTCTTTAAAAAAGGGAGTGATGTTTCTTTTCCCTTTCCCAATCACCGGGGACTTTGCCTGACAGCCTCAACTTTTCAAATATGATAGAGAGTGGCTTGGCAGACATATCAGCCAGTTCGTTCAGAACCCTGAGACACATGGACTTGTCTACATTTAGTCTTAACAAGGTGGTCTTGGACTTGCTCCTCTCTCACACTGGTGGGGATTTTGCTCTCACACTGGTGGGGATTTTGCTCTCCCACTTCCCACATAGAAGTTCAGGGATGCGAGACATGAGAAGCCCACGTAGCAGTGAAGACTGAGGTAAAGAATTCAGTCTTTTCCATATCTGTTGTAGCCCATTCTCTTATCTCAGTTACCAGGGGGGTGCGCTCTCTTTGGTCTGTTTCTTCTGGGCAGTGTAGCTGTAGAATCCTTTCTTCTTGTTTTTCACATCCCTCACCAAACATAGTTTTATTTGCACTTTGGCTTTCCTGATCCCAACTCTGCACTCATGAACAGCACCCCTCTATTCTTTCTAGATGGCACATCCTTGCTTCCACTGCCTGTACATGTACTTCTTATCCCTCTGTTTGACTAGCAGGTCCTTGTTCAGCTGGTTTCCTTCCTGCTCTGCTAATTTTCTTATACTGGGGGAAGGAGAACTCTTGAAGTCTCAGAAAGGTATCAGTAAAGATCTGAGTGCTTTGCTCCACTCCTTTAAGGACAGCTTTCCAGGAGCTCTCACCCAGCAATCCCATAAATACCTTAAAGTTCCTTTTCCTGAAGTTCAGGGTTCTGATTCCACTTACTGCCAGGCCTATGTTCCTCAAGACCACAAACCCAACCATGGCATGGTCACTGCAGCCCAAGTTGCCTCCAGTCTTAATCTGCTTAATGAGCTCCTCTGCGGTGTTGGTAAGCACCAGGTCTAGGAATGTTTCTTCTCTGGTCAGTTTGTCTAATACCTGGACCAGGAAGTTACCCTCAACACACTCCAGGTGTCTCCTGGATTGCTGACAGCCTGCTGTGTTGTAATTCCAGAAGAAGATATCCTGATGGTTGATATCCTTCATAAAGGTGAGAGCTTGCAAGCACAGCATTTGTTGCAATTGAAGCAAGAAGGCCTCCTCCTGATCAGGTGGCTACAGCAAACCCCAACCACCAGATGTCCTTTATTGGGCTGGTTCCTGATTTTCACCCACAAGCTCAAAAAATATGGAATGCTTCATTAATCTGCATGTCATCCTTGCACAGGGGCCATAACAAACTTCTCTGCATTGTTCCAACTTTAGTATATGTGCTGCTGAAGCAAACACAAAGATACTACATTCATTGGTTCAGTCTCTGCTTTCTGCTATTCATTCTCCAAATAAAGAAATTTAACATGTTACCCAGATAAAATCTTTTCCACTTCAAAACTGATTTGTGGGATTTATGGGAATAAGTGATTCATTATTCAACAAAGTGCAGCACAGAGAAAGCATTGCTCAGACTGGGGTGACCATCTTCTAACCAAGCAAAGTCACTCCTGTCCCACCTGAAAAGCACTGGCAAGGCACAGGGCAGGTGCTGCAGCCATGGGGATGGCTTGCTGCTACATACGGAACCCCAGCTCACCATGCTGGTGTCCAGCAAAGGTGCCTTGAATTCCCCAGTTCTCCTATTAGCTTTCTTTAAGGCACCAGCATGTCAGGAAAGAACCAAGCATCTCATTTGTGGGATTTCTCTTGTTTATTTCATTTCTGCATCTGATGTACTGACTGTATGCATCATGGCAAAGCGCAGAGGACATTGTGGGGAATGTGGGAAAGGAATTAGCCTGAGCATTAAAATGAAAAATTGTTGATAGGCACTGAATTGAAATTGAATAGAACACGTTCAAATAACCATCAACAACCATAGGCATGATCCTCAGAAAGAGCAAAAAAGCGAGCGGTGAAGGTGCAGCTGCATTAACAGCCTTAGTAATGTTTGCAAAGTCACCCATGCAAACACTCCACCAGTCTGATAAATAGTGATGAAAGCCAACATTTACTTTACTAATATCTGTTTGTTCTGGATAGCACTTACCAGGACTGGCCTTCACGAGGATATAAGGAAATTGTTATCACCACAAGTGCTGAAACCTACTTAACAAACAACCTATTGAATTTTGTGTTCTCTTGTGGTGGGTCCTTTTAAACTCTTTAGAAAGCATTTTCATGACCACCAATAGTGTGAACTGAGAACTGTCTCACATGAATCGATAGAATCATTAGGGTCAGAAAAGGCATCTAAGATCATCTAGTCCAGCTTTTCACCACTACTTTTCCCTACTACCAACACTGCCCACTAAATCATGTCCCTCAGTACCAATACTCCACATTTGCTACCACTCCAGGGTTGGATTTCACCTAGACACGCTGTACCAGTGCCCAGCTACTCTTCTGGAGACAGATCTTTCCTAATACCTAACCCAAACCTTTCCTGGCACAACTTGAGGACATTACCTCTTGTTCTGTCGCTGTTACCTGGGAGAAGAGGCTGACTCCCACCCCGCCACAGCCTCCTTTCAGAGAGTTGAAGAGAGCAATAACGTCTCCCCTGAGCCTCATCTGCAGACTGAACAGCCCCTGTTCCCTCAGCCACTCCCCATAAGCCCTCTGCTCCAGACCCCTCATGGCTTTGTTTCCCTTCTCTGGACACACTCCAGAGCCTCAATGTCTTTCTTGTAGTGAAGGTCCCAAAACTGAACACAGTACTTGAGGTGCAGCCCTACCAACACTGAGTACAGAGGGACCTACCTCCCTGCTCCTGCTGGCAACACAATTTCTGATCCAAGCCAGGATGCTGTGGCCTTCTTGGTCACATAGGCACACTGCTGGCTCATGTTCAGCCAAGCATTGACCAACAGCCCCAGATCCTTTCCCCGCTGTATGTGGGAAATTCAGAACGGATAACAATTTAAGAAAATTCAAGGAAATTCAGTCAGCTAAGTAATCATGGAATCATAGAATCACTGAATGGCATAGCCTGAAAGCTATGGGAAAAAGCTATGGGAAAGCCCATCCAGCCCCAAACCCTGCTGTGGGCTGGCTGCCTCCCAGCAGCTCAGGCTGCACAGGGCCCCATCCAATCCAGCCCTGAGCACCTCCAGGGATGGGACATCCACAGCTGCTCTGGGCAGCTTGTGTCAGTGCCTTAACATCTCCAGTGTATAAAAATTCTCCCTAATGTCTATTATGAATCTCCCCTCTTTAAGTCTAAAACAGTTCTCCCTTGTCCTGTCACAGTCTGCCCCTGTAAAAAGTTAGTCCCCTTCCTGTTTATAATCTCCCTTTCAATAATGGAAGAACACAGTAAGGTCTCCTGAAAGCCTCCTCTTGAATGTCCAAGATCAGCTCCCATAGCTTTTCCTCATAAAAGAGGTGTCCCATCCTCTGAGCATCTTTGTGGACCTCCTCTACCCCCACTCCAACAGCTCCACACCTTTCTTGTGTTGGCCCCAGACCTGGATGCGGTACTGCAGATGGGGCCTCATGAGGGCAGAGCAGAATGGGACAGTCCCCTCCCTCTCCCTGCTGCCACCCCTCTGTTGATACATCCCAGGATACTGTTGGCCTTCTGACCTGGAAGCTTATACTGCTGCCTCGTGTTAAGTCTTTCATTTACCAGGACGTCAAAGTCCTCCTCTGCAGGGCTGCTCTCAAGCGGTTCTTCCTCCCAGATGTTCTGTTCACATATCTGGGATTGCCCCGATCAAGGGGCAGCACCTTGTACTTGGCCTCACTGAACCTCATTTGATTCATATTGGCCCACTTTCCTCACAGTTATTGCTTTATCAAAGAGCACACACTCAATATAAACTCCCTTACTCTCCAGCCATGTTGAGGAGTGGCTCTGGTACCCAACCACATCCTCAACCAAACATTTTTGCTGTCAGCAGGACAACTGGCCCTGCCCGTGGTGAGCACCAGGCCAGAAACATTCCAGTCATCCTTCAGAAGCATTTTTCACCCCCCAGAAAATGAATGCAGCTTGCTTGGCATACAGGTGGTCATGGAGAAGACAGGTGCTCACCTGTCAGTGGGAGAGCACTGCTGTACATGAACAAGGTGTTCACCTTGCGGAAGTAGGTGAGCTGAGCTGGCTCACCTACCTGAGCTGGCTGAGCTTCCAAGGAAAGCAGGCAAGGAAAACAGCAAAGGAGGGAGGGCCTATCATTAGTGGTAGGGAAATTAGGTAATATTTAAACAGCAGATAAGCTGGATGCAAGTGGAGTTCTCCTTCATTTCTTATCTGATGTTAGATCGCTCCAGCAACTCAAAGAGGAATTAATTATTTCACATAACTGTGTAAATCTGCACTGACATCTCCCTTCATGGCTGTGGAAACACAGGGGAGCCCCCAGCTCTGTAATGCGAAAAGAGAGGATGAAGGCAATGCCCAGGGCAGTGGTGGTATCCCCATTCTTGGAAACACGTGGACACGGCTTTAAGAGATGTTGGCCTAGTGATGGAACTCAGTAGGTCAGGCTGATAGTTGGACTTGGGGATCATGAAGGTCTTTCTCAGCCTACACGAGTCTATGATTTTACTTCTAACAGCAACAGCCAGCCCAACAGGACAGCTAACAGGAACCAACAAGAAGAGCCTTTTCAGCAGTGAAAAAAAACCCAAGAGCCTGCAGCGCCCAGCACACAGCCACCACCATGCACTGACATGGCTGCACCCACTGCGCTCCGTATGACCTTTGGCTCACAGCACTGGCAGCGAAGCTCTGCTTCCTGCTCCAGCACTCACTGCAGGAGCCACCGAGATGTAGCCTGCAGAAAGAGGAAGGGACAGAACAGCACACAGCCCCTTGGTGAGCACAGAGCAGCCAGCTCTGGGCTGCAGGACTCAATAGCGAGGGATTCTCGTAACAAAGCGATTGCAATGATTTATTTAATTTTACAGAGAGGTGCTGCTCGAAGAAGCTGATTCAGAACAAGCATTAAAGTTCGGAGAAAAAAACGTTCGCTTTCCTTTCACTCCTGCTTGTTTTCGTTTCTGCAACATTCGTTTTCCTTTCATCACTCCTGCCCGCCGGCATTAGTCATGCTGCAGGTTGGTCACGCGCTGCTCTTGATCCACGGTGCTGCTCAGACCGCAATGCCTGACACTGGCACGGCTTCACGCACTACATCTTGGGATTCTCCCTTCCCAGCTCATAATCCCTCAATGCTCAGATGCTGATAAACAGAAAAATGGCTACGAGGTCCAGGGCTGCTCACCTCTGCTCCCACCCATTTCCCCCAGGCTGTGCCTATGGGGTTCCCATGGCCCCCCAGCTTTCAAGACCGCTCTAAGGAGCAGCCTCCCGGGGCACTGCTCTTCCCACAGCCATGCTGCTGTGTTTAGAGGAACTGAAACCAAACACGTCAGAGCTCATTGGCAGTCTGTAACCGCAGCAGGCTATTTTTCACTCTGCCACACTGTGCAGAGCAAAGAGTGGCCCCGTGGCCACAGCCTCATTGCCCACCAGCACCCAGCAATCTCCTCCTGTGGCAGTAGGCTCCCTGCCCTGCATGTAGGAGGGCTGCAGTGGCAGGGCATGCAGAAGTGAGCACTGCAGGAGCTCTGGCATCTTAACCCAATTTGTACACTGAAGTTTCCCACTCTTCTTATTGCCCTACCACTGTTCTCAAGAAACAAAAAGAAATAAATGAACCTTGCCAATCAGCTGGTCCACTGATCTGTGCCCCGCTGCCCTCACAGGGGGAAGCATCTCCTTTCCTGCGTATGCCCAAAAGAAGAGAGTCTGTCTCTTGGTGCTGCTGCAGGGGCAGTAGGATGAGCTACCTCTAAATGCTCTTCCCCTTTTTGGCAAGGGAGCCTTGCTAAGCTGGGCAGATGCTGACAGGATGGAGCATCTCTTCTACGAAGAAAGGCTGAGAGAGCTGGTCTTGACAGCATGGAGAAGACAAGGCTGCAGGGACAGCTCACTGTGGCCTTCCAGCGTTTGAAGGGAGATTATAAGCAGAAGAGGGACTGACTTTTTATGCAGTCTGGCAGTTGATAGGACAAGGGGGAAGGGCTTAAAACTAAAAGAGGGGAGATAGATAGAGTTAGATTAACTAGGGAGAAATTCTTGACTCAGAGAGCAGTGAGGTCCTGGTGCAGACTTTCCAGAGTAGCTGTGGTGCCCCATCCCTGGAGGTGCTGAAGGCC
>JAOWBP010050922.1:0-14759 GCA_028571105.1 Tragopan temminckii | reverse complement strand
AAATAAGTGGAATTTCTGGTTTAAGAATGGAAAGCAACTCATCTTTAGCTGAGGAACTGCAACCTCAGCTAACCTTACCTCATAACGCTGCCTACTCTAAGTAGTGGTAGCTGGCATACATTTAAAGATATACAACTGCCTTCTGTTGTACCTATGTCTTCTTTCGTGGGAGTAACAATACCTTCTTTTCCTTTCAGGAGCACATTTACAAACTGATGAAAAGTGATTCTTATCCTCGTTTTATACGATCCAGTGCCTACCAGGAGCTGCTACAGGCCAAGAAAAAGGTATTGGTCCATCTTGCCTTTGTCTTGCCACTGTGCAAAGCGGTGGTTATGTTTGCAACAATACTCAGTCTTCTCTCCCCTGTGCCAGTGCAACTGGATATCTGGTAGGTGACCAACTTGGCGTGTTTGGAGGGTCACATATACACAGGAGTTCAATATACATATATGTGTATATATCCTGCATGTGGGCATGTTGCAATAAGTTATTCTAGCAAAACGTATTTTTATTTTTACATCCCATATTGTACTGTTTTCTCTGTTATGAAGCACCTTAAATTGCAAAGTGCTTTACAAATACATTAAAAAAATAAAATAAAATCCCAGAAGAATAGTCTTTCATGTTTGCAAGTTTGCTTATGTAATAACTGTTGTTCTCTTTATTCCACCTGTAAAATCGACAGAATGTGTTTAGAAACAGTCTCACTCATATGAATAACTTCTGATTCTAACTATAAAAATAGGGGCTTCCTAATCCTATTTCTTTCCCTATTATTACATGAATAGTTTTGAACAGATCAGAAATATGACTTGAAAGACCGATCATTTCACACTTGTACAATCAGAGGCTCATGTATTGGCATGTAATGTTTGCTTAGAGAAGCCCAGATTTGGAATTGACTCCTGAAAAGGCACAGCCCAGAGTCTGTGGAGCAGTTTGTGCAATGCAGAATTCTATAATGATAAATAATTTTATTAGAGGGCTCTAAATAGTGATCTCCTAGAATCACCTGGGAGCCATGTGCTTGCAAAATCAGGACCCTGTCACTGCCGAAATGAGGTAGTTACTAACATCGTAACATTCTACTGTTTATAATGACGACCTAAAATTATATGAAAGTACTGTGTGATTTTGTTTTTTGTTCAAACATTGATTTCTGAAGATCCAATATAGAGAGAAATGTTGAAAATACCAGAAAGCTACAACTGTCCGTGTGAAGTCCTTAAGTTTGTGATTGTCAGTTCATTAACACAAGATGTGCACTTCATTATTTCTTTTTATTTTCAGTTTTTCTTTTAAATCAAACCATTTTGATTCCCATGAAAAATGATTTTTGTCAAATACTATATCTGCTTTGCCCATCTGCTGTTTTGCAGAGTACCATTACAGCTTCATACCTATGTTTGCTTCCTTATTTATACAAACTTTGTTTTGCAGTCCATTGTTTCATCAGTCCTTTTCTACTCCATTTTTTCTTGCTTTTCTTTTTCCCTTCCTTTTTCTTTTAATTTTATTTTAAATTTAAGTTGGAAAACACACTGGATCGTCGAACATCTTTTGAGAAATTCACACGCAATGTGGTAAGTTTGTTGCCTCGGAAGACTAGTAAACCTGATGGGACATCCTTCTCCTTTCCCCCTCACCGAACCTTCCTTTCCCTTTTTGCTTCTCAACCTGACAGTTAAAAGTCTGTTTATCACAGTTTGTGAATTTTCCTAGGAATGTCAGCTTTATAATCTACTTTCATTACAACCCCTCCTCCCTAGTCCCTTTCCTGCTGACCTCCACAGTCACACATGGAGGAATGGAACTTTGGGAGCCATGCTTTTTACACTAGGAAGCATGAAATGATTTGCTTCTTTTTTTAATTTGTAGTAAAGAATCTATGAAAACCTGCTTGATGTTGTTCCTTTTTCCAGTGCCTCCCAAAATACTAAGCCTGATATAGTTTAAGTATAACTGATTTCATTGCTGTCTCTTTTTTTTGTTTTACTAGAAAAGCATTTGTCCCATTTTTGTAATTGGGGACAGGGAAAAATAAACAACTATAATTTCCCTTTCCCTATCCTCCTTAATGCACAGCTTCTTTAGGACCAAAGAATTGATGCTGATGATGCAGAAGGGTTTGATTAAGATTTCAATTTGTTTATGGATATAGCAACTGATTATTTTTCTTTTTAATAATAATTTTGGAAATATATTTCACCAAGGTAAAAATGTGAAGGCTGGTAAATTTGCTGTGGGCATTATCTTGCCGCCAGCCAAAAGATCCACTGATTGCTTGAAATGTGGGATTCTTTTTACTTATCCGGTTTCTTTGGATTTTTTTTTTAAACTTTGTGAAAGTTCCAACTAAAGCATTCAACGCATTTATTTTTGTAGGGCAGAAACATCCCTATTTTCCCATGCCATAAAAACTGTACACCAACACTGAGGGCGAGCACTAACCTGTTATGAAAAGAGGTAGAAAGATCTTGGATTCTACTCAAGTTTGTCTGCATTGTCTGTTGAATTGTGCAGTTGATGCTGCTGTGTGTGTGTGTGCATCTGTGGCTTTTTCTGTGACCTGGTTAGTGGAGCTGTGTGCGTTGAAATGACAAATATGAGAGCTTTCAGCAAAGATCATGGTTTTTGTTTTTTAGTTACTAGGGAAGGAGAAGCAGTTCTCAGTAACTGCCTCCCATATAATGAGGCTTAATAGTGTTTCCTCAAGTATTTAAATTGCATATACATTCCAGTAATCAGAACAAGAAACAAACACAGTGAAAGTACAAAGTTCTGTGAGGTTGTAGGAATATCTCACATGTTAAAACAAAACTGTAATCCTTTGACTACTTTCTTATAGGTAAAGGCTTCCTGTAATATGCTTTGAATCCACTGCAATCAGGAACAAATTTGAATTCAATGGGACAAAGTCAGTAAGACTAAAAAGTAAATAAACAGCCACAAAGGAAACTATTTCAATGTTTGAAACAAAAACCCCTATTTTTTGCATGGTGGTGTTGCCATAGCATGTTGCAGTGTGACTTGTGTGTTGTCTGAACAGGCTGATCTATACAACAATGTTATACGTGACAACATTATACGTAATGATTCTACTTTCTTCCATGGAGATGTTTAACAGGAAGTTCCACAGTAATAAACGAGCCTGGGTTAATGAGAGAGAGCGCAGACAGTACATCTGGGACCTCTGAGAGGCAAGATTTTGCTCATCACAGTGCCTGACAAACTACAGTGTATAGGCTGGGTGTTTAAGGAGCCAGCTGATCAGGAACTGGTTATGATAAAAAGTGCGTAAACAAGTGGCTGTAAGGAGAGAAATAGCAAGCTCCAAGCAGATGCAAGGAAAACAACACAAAAAAGTGTAAAAGTGAACACAGACTGGGAGGCACTAAAGTTACTCTCTGATAAAACATCAGCCCTGTACACCAGCACTGGAGCAGCATAGTACCCTGCCGGCATGCCCAACATTCAGCAGCTAATCTCAGGCAGATGAGATGAGATCAGCAGGATGCTGGAGATATAAGGCAGGCCCAGTAACAAAGCTGTGAGCTAGAATGAGGGGAGCGAGGATTTCTGAATATGAATCATCAGTACTTCAGTAGAAGAGGGTGATTATTTTCTCATGGTGCAAGCTATAATGTAAATACTGTGCATTTGCTTTTCCTCAAACTACTGCCCTATGAATTTGGGTAGAATCTGTCAAGTTGGGTCAGCTACAAAAGTAAAAAATATCACTTCTAAGCATACATTCCTTATGAGATGAGCAGCTCGGAAGCTTGCAAACTACTCCAGAATATCAGGGTTCTCAGGTACATTTTTCTGTGAGAGATCTGAGTTTCTAATCCCCCATGGACCCAGGACCTCTTGCCACCAGGGATCCTTATTCTTCCATTCTTGTTCTCAGTTATGATGAGTTTGTAATGTGTAATTATGTGATTCGGTACACTGGTTCTAACATGCAGGGATGAGGCAAATGTTTCTCAGAATATCCTACTGATTAACTTGTTCTACTGTGAAGGGACAGACTGTGGTAAAAGACCTGCTCTTCTGATTAATACAGAAAACAAATGTGAAACAGGTCTTCTACAACTTAGCCAAATGCGGTGGTCTCTGAATGATTTATAAAGAAGAAAATTGTATTTTCACTTATCTTCTGACAATTTAGAAAATTTTGACTCATTTCCACCGTTATTTTTCTCAATTACATCCAAGTGGCTTTGCATTGAACTAAATTAGACCTCAGTATTTTTATTTGAAATGTTAAAAACAAACCAACCCGTTGTGTATAGGGACTGAACATGAGAGGACCTTGTGATTCATAACCTGATTTGTTAAGCTGAGACGATAAGAGATTTCTGAACCTTTTGTGAGCAGTAATTGGAAGTAGGTTATACTTGCAATGGAAAGCATTTGCTAAGCTAGAAAGTTTTAAAACTTTCTACGTGCTGTCTCTCTATATTAATCATAAAATTAAATGGAAATCACCTAAGATAATCACTCATTATTTTAGTTTGGTGGGAAAAAACAGAAGTGAATCTATCCACACATAAAAACTAGGCTTAGCTTTCCATTTCTTTGAGACTGTAGAGTTTTCTTTTCAGAAAGCTTTCAATAATTCAGTGCACTTTATGAAAGCCCTGTATGCACAACTAAAAGCACTAGTTATTTAGATTGCTCTGTAAATTATACAGCACAGTTGCTAATGCTTTTGGCAGTCTGCAGCAGACAATGTGAATAGTGTCAGAAGCATGTTTACGTAAGATACAATATAGGTAGAGTAATAGCAAACTCATATTTGCTGTATGTAATATTTTGTCCTAAATAAAAAGTTAGGAAACTTCCTCTACCTCAAGTAATAACATCTAAACAGCACAGAAAAAAAACCACAGGTGAGGGAAGGTGCACTGAAAAAAAAAGAAAAGAGGTCCTTTAAGGAAGACTTGAATTTCTCCTTCCCATCAGGAACTGTGACAGTAGCAGACTGGAAGTCTCTGAGCAACACACCTTTGTGAACACCTGCCTGTGTTTAGCTGTGATCAGTGATCCGGAAACCCAGAACAAAGCATTTCGTTTACAGCACAGTAGGCTCATTTCTTTTCCACTACATGCAAATTTTCCTGTCTTGGCAGGAGACCAGTTAACAGGGCAGGAAGGTGCAGTCTTTTCCTCAGAGCCACCCTGGGGAGATGCTCCATCACTGCATGTGGGTGTGACAGCTTCAGATACCACCGCCAGTGTCAAGAGTTTTATCTGTTGCTGCTTAACTGTTGAGGTGAAAAAACGGGCTTTTTCAAGTTTGTGGTGTTTTATGAAAATACAGCCAGTACAAAACTGAGCTAACTCAGTTCATTTATTAAACCAGAGTCATCAAATGATAACAGTCTTCACTCATAGCCTCATAAACAAGAACCCCATTTAATGACACTGGGGTTTAAAACCACTATATCTTACATTACCCATGCTCTTTCCAGCTGTCTGCTTCCACTTAGCTTAGAACTTGCTTACCAGTTTCCTCTGAGGATTTTCCTCTCCAAATCAGTAACATTAGACTATTTAATGCATGAGATAAGAAATATGAAGGCCATGCAACACAGCACATTTTCACAATCCAATGTCCAGTGTAACTTAATATGAAAAATTGCAAATTATGGTCTAGAGGTGGAAAATTAAAACTCTTTAAAATAGCTTCCTCTTTTCAGTCGGGTATAGACTTTATAGATGTTTAAACTGATGTTGCTCTGTTAAGAACTGTCCCTTTGCTGAGAAATGCAGATATTAATTTCCCATTAGCCAATAATTTTTTCTCTGGACAGATAAAAACTTTTATATACCTGAGAGACAAACCAGAAGTCCACTTCACCCTGAAATCCAAGCATGGGCTATATTTTTCTTGAGAATAGCATTTTAATCAAGCTTTAATGTAATATCAGCTGTAGGATCTTCTGTTCAGTCATGGAACTAATAATTAGTCCAAATATCCAGTGTTAGGTTGTTTTTGAGGAATGATGCCCAGCTTAATGAGGAAAATCAAAAGGAGAATCCCTAGAAGATGCCAATGAAGGTTGGCCTCCTTGCCCAGTTCTGCAATGATGAGCTGAGCTGCCTTGCTTTGTGCTAGGGCGGAGGGGCTGCTGTGTGGTACTGGCACAGCAGGGTCTGTCTCCATTAGGAAACAGAGCACTCCCATTCAGGTATTAGACCAGTGACTGCCATTTCCCAGCTGACAAATGTTTGCCTGTGTCCTAAGCTACTGGAAGACTGAGAAATACAGAGTGATAATGAAATGAACTATTTGTCAAATGCATTGGCACCTTAGAAAATCTTAGATTTTACCCCATCCTTCCGATGGTTTTTCAAGTTAAAACTATCCCATCTGGAAAGAGCTTGCAGGTTAAGCAGGAATTAGAGCAGCTCATCAGAATATGCGGATTACTGGGGAAGGAGAAAGAAAGAGGAATTATCACCCAGTTTGAAACAAGCCAAACCAAGAATATGCAATTGCTCAGACACTCCTTTTTGTCTATGAACTGCTCCAGGACAGGGAACAGCTGCAGTTGTAAATTAGGAGAGGACCCACTATAGGCAGGTGGATTTTCCTGCACATGCAACCACTGAAGGTAGTGGTGAGAACTTGTCCCCTAAACTCAGTAAATGCTAACCTCCTCCTCTTTACCACCTTCCTGAAAGAGAAATACGCTGGCACAGCTGGATGAAAATCAAAGCAAAATCCTGACGCTCTGGGAAATGCTAAATCCATTTGCCTGCCTTAGAAGAGCAAGGGCTGGCTAAATCCTGACCAGAGACTTACTGTTTCTGCTCCTGTGCCTCTTCAGATGTGCTCCTGCCAAGGGCTGTTTATCTCAACACTGTGTGTAGCACCAGGGATATCACCTGGGAACTTTGCCTGCTGATGCTGGCCAAGCTGCTGGCGTTCAGCATGTATGCCACACACGAGCAGATCAGGAATAGTGAGAGCAAGGAGGGCCAGTCCTCATTTTGTCTCATTTTGCTTCCGGTAGGATGCATGGCATTCTCCCTATTGGATATGTGGTGTTTCCATTTCTATCAACTGGAAATATAAGTCCTGAGGACAATAAAGAAACTTGAAAAATGGATGACTGAGGTTGCTTAGCAGAAAGGATAAGAATTTGAAAACTAATCTTTTAACCTTCATATATTTCAACTCTGGTCCCTATATAAATTTCTCATTGGTCTCTTATAAGTCACATATGAATTGAAGTTGTTGCTGACTTACTTGCCAGATTATTTGAGTTGTTAGTGTCCAGCTACGTAAATAGGTCAGTCAGCATATTTGTGTTCATAAATCTGCACATGGTCATAAATCTGTACATACTTTTGTAATTTTCTCCCTAAGCTCTCTAAAAGTACAGTTGGAAGGACAACTCTGCATTTAAAAAGTTAATACATTAAGGTAGGTGAGAGAACACTGAGGTCAGTTATTTGGTTTTCATCAATGTAACTGACTCACTCCAGTTGTTCTGCTGCCTGCTTGTACTCTGACTCCCTTGTTGAGATACAGAATCACAGAATCATAGAATCCTTAGAGTTGGAACGGGTCTTTAAAGGTTATTTGCATATATGCACAAGGCTTCATTTGGCTGGTGTGTTATAATAAAATTGTTAAATTGTTTCAATTCATATGTCCAAATTGTACCTAAAGACAAAAATCCTTCTCGTTTAGAATTTGGCCCTATACTTCTACGTGTTGATGACAAGAATACAACAAAAATATTAAAGATCTTCTTTTCATTCTTCAGATGAAAATCTAGTACTTCTGAATTTGTTTTCAAATGTTATTTAATCCTACTAGCACAGCAAACAATTTCCTATGTGTGATTAGTCACATGCCACACCTTTTAGAACTTGCCCGTTTGTTGTAGGTGACCAGATTGAAAAATTGGCTTATGAAACTGTAATTAGCATTGTACTTGAAAGATTCAACGCTGGGGAAGGAAGGTGGTGAATAAGACGTCCAGAGAAATCCTTAACTTAGGAGAAAAACTATCCGAAGTCTTTCAGCTTACTGTGGTGAGCAGTATCTGGGGAAGAAGTGATGCCAAATAACAACAAAATTTTCATGACATCTTAATGCATCTATAGGAAAATTTCAATTAATACACAGAATAAGATTATCAAGTCAGATCAACTAACAAACGAATAGTTTTTTGCCTGCCCTTAGATCAAAAATTCCTACTTTATGTAATATCAGTTCTTTCCATAGATGCCGGAATGGTTCATCTCAAATTCCATGGAATTACAACTCCTAAAAAATCAGCTGCTGCAGATAAGAAGACAAAATTAATTCACAGATTCACAGACAAAAATCTCCATAAGAAGATCAGCATATGCTGAATATTTTCTTAGCTTATGTACAAGGCTGACAACCCTGCACCAGCTCAAAAATCACTTAACAAATTTGGGCATACTGTCTTAAATTGTAGTAGTCCAGTGCCACATAGCTGTGGAGATATTTTTGGTTATCTAAAAAGTGCTTAGCTTAGTGGTTTAAACAGCTTACTTATTACATTATGGGAGAACGTAATCTAAAGCTAAACTAATGCCAAAAAACTGAATTTAATGTAGGTAGAAATTCATAGAGTTAAAGCTAGGTAAAAGGAGAAGACCATGCCTAGAAGGAGACATGATGTCTTTCTGAGAAGCAAGTGCTATTATTGTCAGGTAATGTGGTGAGAGATGAGGAATCTAATCCAACATTACAGATCATTATTTCCCTTTTTTCCCCAGATTATACTGTAGGGAGAAAATTCACCCACATCTGTATGACATTTATTTCAGAGCACGAAGAGTAAAATGGCTATTCTTTTTGTCAAGACCCATTCTGGTATATTGCATTTAAGCAAATGTTCAAAACCAACTTGCATATCCCTTTGAGCATAAAATTAATTGGTAAGGAAAACAGATATTAAATTGTGTAATTCCACAGAGTTACGGCACAACAGATTACTTTACAGCTCATTGATAAAGCAGAATAAGTTTATTTACCATTTACTGCAGGTCATCTTTCTTCACAGTTACAATAATTCTTACTGTAGTCTCCTTGAAGTCAGTTTGATTTTAAAATGAACAATACAATAGATGTAAATATTAAATATCCTTTAACTGACAAGTTAGATAGAGCCCTTTACTATTTTATTTTTTATGATCTATTTATGGTATGTTATCAGGGTACCCCTGTGGTGTATTGAGAAGTGCCGTAGGCTTGCTGTGCCAGCTTTGCCTCTGCTGAATTGGTGCCACATCAGGATTAGCAGGAGAGCTAACTGACATCTTGTGTGGTTTTGTGGCTTTTGTCTGGCTCAGCTAAAGCTCAGATCTGCCTGAAATATACCATCACAACATACCTACACTATCCTCTCCACACTGTACAGCTAACTCTTGTGGAACAGAACTTCCTAAAAAACTGAAACAGCATCTCTGCAACAGGAGGACTGATGAGGAAAAAGATCCAAACACCTTCTAAGCAATTTTAAGCAGTCCCATGTAACATACCTGACCAATACTCCTTATAAATAGTAAATGCAGTCTCAGCAAGTCTACTGCAAAGTTCATGGAAAAGCTGCTTTCCTGCCTGTATGCAACCTGCCTCTTACTTTCTTACTTGAACTGTAAAGTAGCTTTCTGCAACCTGTGATAGAGCTACTACAGTGTGCACATCATCGCTGTAGCATGAGGCACCCTCACTTCTGGTGCCGCCTTCAAGTAGTTCTGGGAGTGACCAACAGCAAAGCCATCAGCAATAGTTTCTTAACAGCTAAACCCAATCTCATTCAAAACTGGCCTTTGAATTTGCTGGATTACACTCTAAAACAGAATGGCTGGCTGGCAGTGCAGGTGTGCAAGTGTCAGGGCTTCCTATGGTTTAAGATTTGACAGACTCCAGTTGGTGCCCCTAGATATTTGACAGTGATGTGGCAACACTGAGTGGTTGCTGATGAACAGGTTTGCAGTGATCATGCCTCTGTTTTCTGTTTTTGTTTTTTGTTTTTATCTTTTCCTCAGGGGAAATCGCTCACATCAAAGAGGTTAACCAGTCTAGTGCAGTCCTACTAAAAGGATCACCTTGTAGCATGGAAGCAGACTCAAATCATTATACATACTTTGTAGCTCACTGATTGCCTGAATCAGAGGACAGTAGAACAAGATGTTGCATGAGCAAGGACCTGACTTGTTTTCTTTTGTGTATACTAAGGCATTACAGACTCCGAGGGACTCTATAGCCTTTCGATGCCTCCATTTCGAAAACTGTCTGCTCACTTCCTCCTTCATATCAAGCTGGATCTGTGTCTTTTTATTTTCTGCAAGCTCAAGTACAGTGAAAAAAAAGCTTCTGCTAGGCACAGTTTATTAAAAAAATACGTCAATCAAAAACTGGAAGAAATGTAAAAAATGCATATATTAATAAATATACATATGGCATCACATTTATTGCACAATAAATTAGCACAGAAGGTTTCATTTCACTGATGTATTCACATTGAGAAAGAAAGCCTGTGTCTTTGTCTGTTGTCTGTATATTCTCTGTTAATGTTTCTTGCATTTATTTTTATACCATATTTAAAAAAGAACACCTTTTACTCCAGATGTATTAAAGTTGATCCTTCCTCTGTAAATTTGTGTATGTTTATATTGTTGTTTTATCTTTCATTAAAATATGCAGAGTCTCTTTCCTTTGGGAAGTTTGAGATTTTAATACTGAATCTGAAGATTAGTCCAGAGCAAAGCCATTCCCAAAAGTTACATACCTTTGTGCTTTCTAAAAAGTGACATGAAATGGCATTTTCTTTCTCTGAGTGACACCTAACCAAACACACTTTATTGATAATCATTTACTCTTCATTTTCTTTTTAGCGAGCTAACAGCAGTGAGACCTTTCCAGCTTGCTCATCATCACATAAGCAAACTTTTCTTTAAGCTAGATCAGATCTGTAATGGCGCAGTCTACACAGTCTGCTCAGCGATTCAGTTGCTGTCCAAGAGCAGATCAACTGAACTGCATTTTCTTAGGAGTGGACGTGATCAAGTCTGGCTGAGAACATGAGTATGCTTTTGCTAAATATGACACCATTTCTTTCTCCTTGCTGTCATGTGTGCCACAGTGCAACATTTTAAGCTGAAAAGATGGTGGTTTGAAGTGCTGAGACTAGAGCTCAAACCTTGGGTTGTAAATGAAGAAACCTGCAATTTTAATTCAGGGGCTCAGTTCAAGTGCGCTGCTGTATGTGTGTCTAATACTGATATTCACTTAAGAGATCTACTCATAGGTTCACAGGACCTTGTAGACATTGTCGGTGAGACAATGGATGTAGAGCCTTTTGATGCTAAACGGAGCTAGAGCCATAATCTCTCTGCTTGCAGAAGAGAAGCAGCATTTTTGCATAATAGATGATGTAAAGATAGTGGCAGAATCTCCGAGTAGAAAAGCAGTGGTGTGAACTAAGGCAAATGACAAATAGCTCCGGGGCATTATATGGTGTGTAGGACAAATGTACTGAAAGAGCCTTTTCGGCCACGCGCAGGACTGGCTCAGGACAGCCAGAGCCGGTACCATCTGTTGTACTCACTTTTGTGTGATATTGATAAACAGAGATCTTGTTCCAGAGGGACTGCTAAACCTAAAAATGTCATCTTTCCCCCCGCCTCCCCATTCCTGACACAAAGCAAGCTGGCCATAGACACAATCCAGCAGTACATTTGCATAGATTAGTGCTGGAGTCATCTCAGTCAGCACCAGATGCCTACCTGCGTTACTGCCGCTGGGACAGGGCTGCTTTGGGCAGAAGGGAGCTGAGCTGCCATAACCCTGACTGCAGCATCCCCAGAGAAACGGTCTGAATAAACCCAGGAACAAACACATTGTTCATCACCGTGAATGGCTTCTCCCCTGCTTTTTGCTTGGTTGAGATTTGGGAGAAGGGAAGGGAATTTGTTTTTTTGTTGTTCTTTGTTTTCACATGCTGTGGTGTTTCTGGTTTCTAACTAGGATAATAATCACTGCGTTAAAGTGTTGCAGTTTCTGTCAGCACAATGCTTGCAAGCTGAGTTTTATCACAGAACACTGGTAATGCCCATGAGAGCTTGATTTTATCAAGAGCTCCATCTAGGTCAAGTCAAAATATTCACAGCCTAGGGAGGCTAGATGAATTCTAATAAATAGTCACACTGAACCCCAGATCTTAAACTCTGAGATTTAATTTTCCTTTACTGCAGAAATGAGAGCTCTGAGGCATGAACTTGGGGCCAGGATATCCACAGAAATTTGAGCTCTGTTTCACTTCTCAGTGCCAAATGGAGATATTTATTTCCCAACTCCTGCTGCCACCGATTGCATCAGCTGGTATACTGCCTGCTTTTCCTTACGATTTAACTAATTAGATACCAATGTCTGCTTTGAAGAATCACTCCCTTCAAATAACTAACATTTCAGATTCACGCATTAAATATTTCACGCAACTTTACCATAAGAAAATTATTATTTTTATTTCTTCTCAAAGTATTTTGCAACATTGTCCGGACAAATAAGTAGATTATTTGTATCCCTAGACCCATTTCATTCTAGTTCTTCTTTTGCCTCAGTAGATATAAAGCTTATATTGAATGGCAGTCTTTTCCTGTATTTGCACAGGAATTAACACAATGGCTGTAAGGTAAAAGTATGCATTAAAGTAAGGATTTCAAAGTAGTCAGGGAGATCTATCAAGGTTTCATTTGATGCAACTCCATTGTTACCTGTGAGTGAATTTGGCTGAAAAAGAAAACCAATCAAAACCTGCTCTGCAGCCAGTTGATTTTTAAAGGATTTATTTGAGATCTCTTCATCCCTCCACTGATCACTGTCATCTGTCAGTGCTGCCACAGTGGGAATGGGAACTCCTTGTAGGCACAATATCCTTTTACTTCCCCACTGAGAAAAGACAGGTTTTTTTCACAAAACATTATGAAAATCCACTTCCATAAATTAGGATTAACCCAGGATAAGGCTTATTTGTTCTTACTGCGGCAACCACCGAGCAGATGAAGTACAGCTTTGGTTACACAGTGGTGTATCCATTAGGAAGTCCAGTGAGGTCACAAATCTGTTGAGGAAAAATAAGAACCAAGGGAGAAACCCAATGGGAAGGGGCTGTGCTCTTTGCCTCCTGGGAAGAGTCATCAGTTAGCACCTCCTGGCACCTCCCAGGAGGCTGGAAGCATCCTGCTTTTCTTTAAAGGAACCACTTGACCTGAGAACAGCAAAACAGTCATCAGACCTTGTGTAAGATGCCATTAAAAGCTGCTCGCCAAACCTACGAGACCAAAAAGGGAAGGAAAAGGCCTTAAAAGAGGGAAGGGAGAAAGAGCAAAATGCTGAGCTGAAAGAGGCATGGAGACTGGCCAAAAATTAATGAGCTGAAAGTGAAGACAAAAGAAAGAAATGAAAATTAATTGCAGTGACCGGAACGGAACTGATGAGGGAGGAGAACTCATGCACAGAGCAGTTGGGTGCTGGAGAGGCAGCGTGCCACTGTTGAGGCACCAGCGCCAGGCAGGGCTGCCAGCAGAAACCGTCCAACGGCACCAGCTGCGCCTGCTCCTTCAGACATTTTTCTTCTGAAAGAAAGCTCTTAATACCAAATATACGGAATTGCTTTGTTCAAACTGCACCCCTAATAAATGCCAAGTAGTTCTCCAACAAATAACAAATAGGAGAGCAAAAAACAGTTCCAGAAAATGAGAACTGCAGGAATGCATTTAGAATATTCACTTATTAAAAATATGAATGAAAGCCAAAGCAGATGACTGAAGTGAGAGAAGGCTGTTTTATTTCAGTAACAGTTGGGAATCGTCAGTGATTTTTTGTGGCTCTACCATTTATTTATCTTTATGCCAAGTTATTAGCAGCTGTTTGAATTTAGACTTAAAAATTACCATATTTTTAATTTGCTTTCTAGCTAGAGATGTCATGCATAGAACCAATACCACTGAACTTACTAACTTAAGTGCATAAAACATAGAAATTTTGCTAAAGGGAATTTAATAGCTATGGGGACCTTTCTAAAATAAGGTTTTAATCTGAAAATGTTCAAGGGAAATTGCCAGCAGTTTATTTGAACATGTTCTATGTCCATAACTCATTTAAGTGTGTTGCTAAATAGTTCTGATTTGCCTTTTGATCTGACTAGGATGAACAGATTAATGCTTTTGTCTCCTTTGAGTTGAAGATACGCTGAAGAAGCCCAATAAAATCTTTGCTTCAGTTCATCCCTTTAGTTTTTGAAGAGGCTGCTGCATTGACTATAACAAAATGTCCCCTCCATTATTGCTTAAATATGTAAATGGCCGCTGCAATGCTGCAGCCCCTTTCGGTGTATCCAAAGGGATATTTCCTTACCAACGTGGGCTGACTCCTTTGCCCTCCTCCAGACTGGAGATGTTATGGAGCTTTTATGGAGGACAGTGGAGGCCGCAGTGCTCCTGCCCTGGCTCTAAGGAGGAGGACTGTTGTTCATGTTGTGCCAGTCGTGTGTCTGCCTATACACAAAATGGCAGAGCTTGCCCCTGTTGCAATAGGTGGTCGCTGCTGAACTGTGTCAGCTTACGAGGCACTGTGATTTCCAAGTCCTTTGTAGTAACACATAGGTGTTGTTCCCATTGGTGTGTAGTGCATTATTCCTGGGTCAGTGAGATGTCTTCAGCTGTCTGTTGAGTAGCATCCTAGTTTTTCAGACTGT
>JAOWBP010050921.1:7004-17317 GCA_028571105.1 Tragopan temminckii | reverse complement strand
TCTGAAAGAACTGGATATGTGTTTTGGGATTCTTTTAGTTTATTAAATGACTGGCTTGTTTAGGGTCTCTTTTTATTGATGAAAACTATTATTTTTTTAAGAGCTGCTAGATAGATGTATCAGTACTTAAACTGGATGTAAACAAGTCTAGTTTGCAATTTGTGAAAAATTTAGTTAAAGAATCTGGTATACTTCAGTTGAAAGATTAGCTTGAGTTTTCCAACTGTTCCCCGCCAAGCGGAGACTGAAAGCTGACAACTTTTAGTTGCTCTTAAAATTTACTTTAACACTACTTGTTAGTATGTAGATGTCATTCAGCTCGGATCACGTAAGAATTGTGTTCCTTGCAGAAATGTTTCTTTTTAATATACAGTGCCTTTCACTTGATTCAAAGTGATTTTTCCATTGAAAGCTTCAAAAACTTAAATGATTTAAAAAGCTTGAACTACTTACAATTTAAAACTTTAGATAAATATTAGGTACATAAAGTATTGTGGTATTAAGGAGCACGTTTGGAATTAAACCCAAACTGTAATAGCTGTTAAGGAAAAAGACTTAATTGTTGGATCCTCATAGCAGTATTTGAATAAATCATGACTCTCACGGACATAGTGAATAAAGCATGATCAAAGACAAAGAAGGTTGTCTTGAGGAAAGGTGCAAATGCCTATGGATTAAGAGTTTGGCACTGTATTTTTTGTGATGGAACTGACCAGTGCACTGAAAACTGCTTGAAAAAGACAGGAATATAAAATTGTACTGTGAAAACTGTTAGAATATATTAATTTATCAGAATTAATTATTTTAAAATGTGTTAGTAATGGGCTAGCAAGTTGATCCTTTATTCCAATGGTTTTTAAAAAAAAAAAAAGTAAGAAAAATAAAATGAACTGAGGCTGTAAATTTTATCTTGGCAGACTGAAAACGGTTTCTGACAGTCCTGCACCTTAGTGCAAATGTGCAGCGAAACCACTGTCAACTTTTTTTTAGTTATGGGACAAACTCTGACTCTGAAATCTTGAATGTATCTAATTCCTTAAGGTACACAAAATTGTGCCTTTTGTAAATGTTTATCAAAACAGGTGGTTTGACTAGTTTACCTTACTGAATGGTGTAATGTAGCAGAGCTTAACAGAACTCAGTTATCACTTGTGTGGAAAAAAAAAAATCGAATTGTCATGTTACTGTGTAATTGACTTGCTTAAAAAATGAACAATAAATTTAATAAAATAAAGTCATTGTCTTGTTTTTTTATCTTAGTGTTCTCTTTAAATTTGGATGAAATACTTGAGTAATTTTGAAGATTCTATTTATTAAATTAATAGAATAGCGTCAGTTCTTTTGTTCTTGGTTTAAAGGTTACCACTTTTCCAGTTCCATTAATACAAGTGGCAATATGTTACCTATAGTTCTATCAGGATCTTGATTAGTGATTCAGTGATGAAAGTTCAAGGTGAAACTTTTTGAAATGGTAGATGGTGTTACTGTCATGTTACTAGTTTGGGGCAAGTTTTACCTCATTACAATCAGTGTTTTCCTAGATTTTTATCAGGTGGGCATAAAGGCAGACAATTAAGCGAGGTAAGGTAAAGTTTAGAGTCTTAATGGGATTTGATGAAAGCAATGATGATGTTCACGTGGTCAAGTACTTATAAATGAAGGACCTCTTTATTATGAAAGAGTAAGGCAAGTTTGTTCTCATTTTTTTTATACCAGGGCCACAGCCATCTCTGGGAGTTAGTTTTGGAACGCCATTCGGCTCAGGTATTGGCACTGGCTTGCAATCAAGTGGCTTAGGTTCTTCAAGCCTTGGAGGTACACTTTAATTTTTCTAATATTTCATTGAACTATTATATCGCACATCTGAATCTCTTGTAAATCTTAAACTTCACCAAGAGGATGATCTGTTTTGGGGCAAGACCTTTACAGTTAGCAGTCTGCACTTCACAAACTTCTTTGTGCCTTACAGAAAGAGTTAGTTATGGCTAATGCAATACTGTAGTAAAAACCCAGGTTGAAGTTTTCACACAGACCTTGATTGGCAACTGCCCATGGCAGAGGAGTTGGAACTCGATCTTTGAGGTCCCTTCCAACCCAAGCCATTTCATGAGCTGTAGGAAAGTGAATCAAGAACATCCTTCTGTAACTACACTTTGCACTAATTTGAGTATTTGAAAGTTAGCACATGGGAATGTTATAACTAATATATAGAAATGTTTCACCTGTTGTGTACAACTCTTAACTGTGGGTGCCAGTTTCTTACTGGAGTAAGATATGACTGATTGCTAGAGAACAATACAGTTCTGGGGTCCTGCTGGGTGAAATGTTTGCTTTAGCTGTCACTCTGTTCATCACTGGTAAGGTAGGGAAAAGAAAGTCTTTCTCAACCTGTAAGGTAAAGCAACATTTGAAAGTGAGGGGATAAAATACTTTCAAGATGTTGATTAATAGTACTGGTAAGAGACACATGAAAGAAAACTTAAATATATTTATAGACCTTTTCATCTGAACGTAATGCATTTTCAGCAGAACTGCAATTAGAAATATGATATTTGCATACAAATGTTCCTATCTATATCAGTCGGGTTCCTACAGTACAAATCAAAAGACAGCAGTGTTTATTGAAGCTTTTGTGTAAGATCTACAAAGACAATTATATATGATGAGCACAAACAGTGCGTTGTGGTTTTTCTTATTATATCCTTTCTGCAGTTGCATTCTGTATCCCTGTATTTGAATCTTCTCCAAGTACGAGAACTGTTACTGTAACATTTAAAAATAATAAACATCACTGGCTGTTGGAAACACTTAACTGCTGTGATAGATAATACTTGAAGATTATGTCAGTTTTACCTTAAATGATGATCTTGAAATTATCTTTAAGTCTACCAGTATGTTTTCTCATCAGATTTTAAGCTTTCTCAGACGAGTCTATAAAACAACAACAAACAGGAGAAATAACAACAATGGGCTGAATGGAGAATAATTCTGGATTATTGTTATTCCTGCAATGTTTTAGATGCCTTAAAACCACACAACTTTTCAACCAAAGAGATTATAGTCTAAAGATTGTTTGTGTTTATCAATCTTACCAACTTAAAGAGCATTCTGTTTTAAATTGGTGGACATCTGCTTTTAATTTAGTATTAGAGGCCTACCTTGCCTTCCTCATAAACCAAGTATGCAATTGCTTGTTTCATCTATTCTATATTAATTTGTAAAGATTTGGTCTTTTGGCAAATCAAGAAAGCTGTCTCATGGAAGCAACTGTAGAAGAATAAAGGAATACTTGCAAACTGTCCTGCATCAATGCTTTTGGAAGCCGATGAGCAGAATGAATATTTCAGACATTAGGAATTTTCTTAATCAGTACAATTTTTAACATTCTTGAAACTGCATTTTAGCTGGGAAACATAAATATTTATGAATTGGTCGATTATAAGCATCCAGACTTTTGCTCTTCAGTATGTAAGATAAGCAGCATATTGATCCAATACTTCATGAAATATTTGCTGATATAGACCTGACTGTTGGTAATTCATTGCCAGTTAGGAGGAAAAAGGTACATCATTCAAAACAAAATATCTTGCGTTCAAATGATATTTGCTGTTACATTAAATGAAAACTCTATTTCGTTTAAAAATGACAGAAGACTATGGAACACAGCCTCAGATAGTATCCAATCATTACTAGTTTTAAAAGGTAAAGATTGTTTTGCTAAAGGAATGGTAAAGACTCCATTTTCAATGAAGTACGTTACCTAACACGTCGCACTTGACACAGGAGCCTCATTTCCTTGAATATACTATTCTCACAGTCTCTTGAGACAGCAAAAAATACAGAACATATTTCTCTTCTGTTGATCTGTCCTTAATCTCAAACTGCACATATCAGCTTACTTTTCCTTTACCTTGAAGTTATTTCATACTAATAACAGTTTGAAATTCTGAAATTTATTTGTTGAGATCATAAGTAGGAATTGTAAAATGAATATACAGTTAAACATCTATGGCTGCCCCTTTTTTTATGATTTTTCCATTAAAAATTATGAAATTATGTTTCTATTCTAGATTCTAACTTACTTTGTTATATAAAGCTTATCACCATTCAGCTTAGAGTAGGGGCGGATGAAATAAGCCCTGAAGTGAGCCAACTAACTCAAGGAGAAGTCTGCTCTCTTCTAAGCCCAGGGAATTTTTCTTTTGGAGTAGTGGATGAAGATTACAGCTTTCTGTAATAGAAGTCATATAACTTGTCTGAATTTTCCTAGTTTTGGCTCGTTTGTTATGTTGTTTTCTTGCTGATTTAACAGCAATTCATGAGCAATTCGGTGAACCCAGATACTTCACTTGTAATCATTTCTAGCTTGTTTTATTCGGTTTTGTATTTTGAAGGAAATAATTTTCTCCAAGGCTTTCCTGTTCGCACTGTTTTCTTACAGAAAGCAATGCTATGTTGAGAATACCACCTTTGGTGGTAGCCTTGGGAATATTTCTTTACCAAATAATGCTTAGAACAGTTTGTTTTTAGAATACTTGCCCAAAACCTGTATGTCCTTAATTGCTGTGCCTATAATTTTTTTTGTTGTGTGTCTTTACTGTTCTGCTAGGATTTGGAAGTAGCTCTGCCTTTGGAAGCAGTGCCACAGGAGCATCGTCATTTGGGTTTGGAACAACAAGTAAACCATCAGGAAGTCTAAGTGCAGGTTGGTTGGTTTATTTAATTCAAGTATCGAGTGTTTGTTTTTTTTCTTTTAATGGTGTCTGTCAGAACTGAAGGAGGAGAACAGATGCATCACATTGAATCAGATGCAATCTGAGGCATAGAAATGCAATTATTGCCTGAATGCATAGGCTATACTGTTGCTGATCTGTTGAAATTAATGCATAAATTAGTGACAAATACACCAGTAATTCCACTTCCTATAGTTAAAAGTAAACGTTTTACAGATGTCTGGAAGGCTTCCTTAAAACTGTTTTTTCTTATCCCGTATATTCTGAAGAGCAAATTATAGGTATCTTTCTGTATGCCTATAATTCATGTGTTCATTATTTTGAAATGAAATTATTTCTCTGACAATTGAGCTAGTCCTGTCAGCATCGTCTCACTACTTTGTTTTACTTTGATGATGATGATAAGATGAAAATATGGATGTCATTTCTCCTTAATTCAGATTATAGAAGTGCCTGTAAATTTCAGCTAACTTGCATCTCTATTTACTACTTAAATTAGAGCTTGTTTTTGAATTATGTAGCTTATTAGCCTTTCTTCAGTGACGGACTGAAGGAGCATCATGTCTCCAGGAATCAGATTTTAGTAGCATGATGATTGCTTTTTAAAAAGTTCTAATTGCTATTATTATAACCACAATAAATGATTGCTATTTATTAGTAACTGTCCAGTAGGTCAGCGTGGACCAGCATCTTCAGTTCCCATTTATTTTTACTTTCTTGGTTAACACTGGATCATTCTATAAAACAGGCCTCTGAAGTACCTTAAGCTTTATGTTATAAGGTGGGGATAGTTCACTAATCTGGCTGTATAGCAGAATGAAGGTGTAACAGCCTAGTGTATTTTTGGTAGAACATCTGACTTTGCAGCATGCAAAGCATCAGCCTTCTTTTTTTTAATCTTTTTAATATCAAGTCAGTCAAAACTTGCACTGATTACACTTCTGTTCATAATAACGTTTTCAAATAATACTGCAGCCTCTTTTTACCAGCGTGAATGAGTTGAACACAATAAGATTATAATTGTTTTCAGCTATCTCAAGAGTCACAGCTACAGACGGTGGTAACCAGGAACATTAAGGATTAAATGTAATTCTTATTTCATACTTACTAAAATAGTTTTCATGAAAATCTTCATCTGGACTGGGATCATGGAGTAGAAAACTCCGTGACAGTTTGGTTATCCTGAAGCATGTTAACTTTTACCTTTTATGTCCAAAACTCTGATCTGTAGCTTCTGGATTGCATAAGCTCTTTACTTTGTGTGTGTGTAAATAATGTGTAAGGCCTAGTAAAGGTTTTTTTAGCTTGTATGTCCTATTTCATAAGCAACGCTTCCAGAATCCTGAAACAAGAATATTTTATTACCCACCATAAGGTAGTTTTATGTTGTTTCTGAATTTCTCTTTTCAACAGTTGAGAGATGGGAGGGAGGTGGCATGTGTGGATATACTGATATTACTGCTTTTGTTTAGATGTGAGTGTTTTGGTTGGTGTTTTTTGCCCAATTCATAAGGAAGTGTTCTGTTATCCTATTTTGGGTTGCTTAGGTAATGCCTCAACTCTCCTCTTTCCACCAGTTTGTTCTTAGTTTAGAATGAAGATTAGAGGTCCTCAAAGTGCTCCTTTTGAGTGTTTGAGTTGCATACATTTGTTATAAAACTTTTTGGTTTTTTTTTTCTAGTAGTATTACTATTTTTCTCAGTTTCAGTTTGTGTTTTTGAAGAGAATTTTGTGCTTTGAAACTACTTAAGCAACTTTTCGTAGCAGCTTGAGCTCAGTCCAGGAGCAGTCTCTGTATCCAGTGTATCAGTAGGTGAAAGGCAGTACAACTAGTCTTCTTTCAATTCAGTGTCAATCTCTCAGGAGTGGGACTGTGCTCTCAGCAAGTTTGCTGATGATACCAAGCTGAGTGGTGCACTTGATACAATAGAAGGAATGGATGCCATCCAGAGGGACCTGGACAAATTTGAAAAATGGTCCCGTGTGATCCCATTGAGATTCATTAAGGCCAAGTGCAGGGTGTTGCAATGGGGTCGAGGCAATCTCAGGCATGCGTACAGACTAGGAGGAAAAACTCACTGAGAGCAGCCCTACAGAGAAAGTCCTGGGGGTTCTGGTGCACAAAAGGCTGGACATGAGCCAGCAGTGTGTGCTTCTGGCCCAAAAGGCCAATGGTATCCTGGGCTGTATCAAAAGAGGGGTGGCCAGCAGAGAGAGGGAGGGGATTGTCCCTTTCTACTCAGTCTTTATGGGGCATCACCTTCAGTACTGTGTCCAGGCTTCGGGTCCCCAGCACATGAAAGACGTGGAGCTGCTGGAGTGGGTCCAGAAGAGAGCCACAAAGACAATCAGAGGGCTTGAGCACTTCTCCTATGAAGAAAGATGGAGGGAGCGGGGCTTGTTCAGCCTGAAGACAAGGCTCCAGGGAGACCTCATTACAGCTTTCCAGTACTTGAAGGGAGCTTATGACAAGGAAGGAGACTGACTTTTTTTTACGCAGGCAGATAGTGATAGGACAAGGGAGAATGGTTTAAAACAAAAAGAGGGTAGATTTGGATTAGATGTTGGGGAAATTTTTTTTACTCGGAGGGTGGAGAGGCACAGGCTGCGCAGAGGAGCTGTGCATTCCCCATTCCTGGAGGCACTCAAGGCCATGTTGGATGGGGCCCTGGGCAGCCTGAGCTGGTGGGTGGAACCCCGTGCATAGCAGGGTTGGAACTGGGTGATCTCTAAGGTCCCTTTCAACCCAAGCCATTCTACGATTTCCTTTAGCATATACAATTGTGCAATAAAACAAATGTTTCATATTTCCCTCTGAAATGCAGACAGAGCTTCCTTCCATTGTGAAGAGCCTACTCCTAGTGAATAGTCCGTCTTAATTCCTAACTCCTTATTTATTTAATGGCAACCGAAAAGACTGATTTAAGTGAAATTTAAGAGCATTGACTCCCAAAATGATGAGAGAAGGAGAAAAAACACCACTGAATTTTCGGAGATAATACTGTGAGGGAGAGAGTGTGTGAAAGCTGAGATAGTAAGCTCTGAGTTGAGAATTTGTAGTGGAGGACTGTTTTTATTGAAGAATAGCAGTGTCGATGATACAAGAGACAATTGAATGGGATCATGGAAGGACATGCTTCTACTGTTGAAAAGTGGACCTATGTGAAATCAATATGCAGCAGCAATGAGCAAGTAACAGAGGCCTTAATAAATCAGCCAGAGCTGTGCTGGAAATCCATTTTGAATTAGTGTACCTATTGTAATATGGAGGGATAGGAGATTGCTTTTGACATCTGCTGCGCTGCTGGTTATCCCTGTAACACTGAAACAAGAACAACGAACTACCACAACCTGTTATGAGAAAGCTTGTATCTTTTATTTGGCTTACCTCTCTGAAGGACTTGCCTGAAGTTTGAGTTGGTTGAGTGTGTGTGATGGGGCTTAGTAAGCCAGGTGGATGGCTGAGCTTGATTGTCTTGAAGGTTTTTTCCAACTGCTGTGAAGCAGAGGTGCAAATGCCCCATGAGTGAAGTGTACTCCAAAGGGCAGGTGGTCGTTTACTTCCTGGAAGGAATTGTTGAGACATAAGTAATGTTAATTTCAACCCAGAAATTATTGATCATGTTGTAGCTGTGATTCAAGATTGTGTGCAACTCGTCCCTCTAAAACTGAATGTTTGTCTTGCTGAAAGTTGATTTCTAAAGATACCTAAAGATTTTCATTTGAATATTGTGTAAGGGTTTTTTCCTCTTAAAAGAATTTGTAGGACAAAGCCTTTTAGATTAATTTCCCTTTGACCTTTCTACACTTCTGTGGCTGTCCTAAATAGCACTTGTACAGCTGTTGCTTCCTGGGTCATAGGTAAATTAACAAACATCTCAGTCGCCTATCACACACAGATTATGCATCTTTCTTTTTCTAACATTACTCAAAGTTCATATTGCATTCCCTCTGTTGTTCAAAATAAGCCCTGCGTCCAGAAGCAGCCGCACGGAGGTAGTTCACATGCACTTTACTCCTGGCACTGTGGATCACATACAACCTTACTGTGAATTGTATGCGCGATGTGTTCTGTAGAAACCAATACTTACGTGCTATCTCAGCTATGTAATTGAAGTAAAAAAATTAACTTATGAAGAACAGCTTAAAGATTTTTTTTTCATTCATGGGATTTCCAGATGAAAACCAATTTATTCTTTTGAAATCTTACCTAGTATTCAGAGTTAATAGGAAAGTGGAAGGATAGTGACATCTGTTTCACCCTTTACAATCTAGGATGAGAGACAAATAAGTCCAGAAGGCTTAGGTGAAAGCCGAATGAACAGTATCACTAGACACACTCGAGATACACATACTTATTACAGTGAGTTGTGCACAGGCAAGTGTATGCTGAAGGACTGCAGTTACCAGAACGTTAGTAGTAGTTTGGTTTTTCCCTTGACAACAAGATGAGTTACTGTAGCGTGACTGTCTGATCCAGATCCAGACATTACAGGAGGGAGAATTCCACCTTAGATTTTGAAATGTAACTGAAGCATTAGGTCAAGAGCTAAGTGAGAGAATGGAAGATATCAGGCTTATGTGAGCAACTTGAGATTCTGCTGAGAAAACCAGTTGGGTTTTAATTTCTTGGCTTTAAAGATAAGATACTCAGTTGATGATGCTGATATAATAAAGGATTGCTTTTACTGTCTGCCAGAGAACTGGTGAAATTAAGTAATGCTTATTAAGAACAAACTTGTTTGTGAATCAGTCTTGTTTTTTCTAATATTTATTTACATTGTGCAACTTGTATAAAGCTACTTAAAGTCTTAACTTGCACACATCATACTTGTTGTGTGATTGTTTATTATCTGGTTTCTTGAGAGAATGGAAGAGTTCTACTTATTAACCAGTAGTTGGAAACTTATCTTCCAGTTCTCTCTTTCAAGTATTATCAAGCTGGCTATACTTTAAAAAAGAGAGTAAACTGATGAGGTGTTACTTTGCTGACAACAGTGAATGGATTTTCTTCAATTGATCTTGCTTTGTAGCTGAACCAAATGGAATTTTTTTTTTTGTAATTCCTCCCTCCCTTTTTATATAAATGTAAGCAACAGCAAAACTTGCTCACCTATTCATTTGGTTTTCCAGAGCTTTGTTTTCAAGGCTGCTGTTTGATTCAAGTCATAAAGGGTGTTTTTTAGATACCAGGAATTTGGCAGAGATTTTGAGCCTTTCCTACCTCTTACTTAATGTAGGGTCTGTGCCACTGATTTGTAAGGGCAGGGAAAGGTAGCCTAGTCAGTAGGGCAGGGGGCTGTGTATCCAGCTTTGCCATTAACTTGCTGCGAGGCAAAGTGAGGCTCGTGGTCTGCTTGTAGCTCTGCCTTCCCTCCCCACCCTTCTTTATATGCTGTGTGTCTAAATATGCAGTGCTGGGAGCCTGGGGTGGGGGTTATGGTACTACAATTACTGTGCAGTTTCGGTGGGACTTGTGGCTGCCACTTTGATGTGAATAGTGGTATTGTAAATAGACTGTGATCTAAGATGAGAGTTGCTTACAATCACTGAAGTAGGCTGCGTTAGAGCTGTAATACC
>JAOWBP010050920.1:0-17318 GCA_028571105.1 Tragopan temminckii | reverse complement strand
CGGTCCACTTCATTTTTTTAATTGTGTTTATTATTTAAATAATAAAGTTAAGTTGCGCCAGAGGAGGTTCGGGTTGGATGGCAGGAAAAATTTCTTCTCTGAAAGAGTGGTGATGCATTGGAACAGGCTGCCCTGGGTGGTGGTGGAGTCCCTGTCCCTGGAGGTGTTCAAGAGCTGTGGAAATGTGGCACTGAGGGATACAGTTAGTGGGCATTGTGGGGATGGGTTGGAGTTGGACTAGATGATCTTAAATGCCTTTCCAACTGTAATGATTCCATTATTCTATGACCATAGTGAGAGGACTTACTTCTCAGGCTAATGTAAATGTAAAATCATTAGCATCTGAGAGATACTAGGTATATAGCCCAGTGTATAGGCTTACATGTTTAACATATGTTAACTAGAGAAAGCATTTACTACTGCTGAGTATTTGCACCAATTAAACTGGAATCCAGAGTGGGTTTGTGCAATGCCTTTAGATGTTCAGAATACGGCCTGCCACAAAGAAAAGATTACTGCAGTGAGTGTTGTCATCCAATCTCTGGAAAAAAAATAAAACCACACGGCCCAAGCAAGGCTTTCCTTTCTCTGAAAATAGACATATTAATTATTATTTTTAATCAAGTAGGAAGCTCTCAAAGTTCAGGGATATCTGAGGAACTTATCTAAATATGTTTTACACAGCTTTGGCCAACATGTTTTTTTTTTCTTTAAGACTGTGTCAAAGTACTTCCAGCAAAATTACTTTTTTTAGTGGTTTCCCACACCTATAACTTCACTGAAGTAATTTCTCAATTAACACTCTACAAAAATGTTCATTTCATTATTTAAGTCTCTGTATCCCATGCAAGAACCAACAGACACCAATGTAGTGACCTCCATTTCCTAGGACAGGGAAATGTAATCTGATGTTATGCAACAGGGCAAGGAAAAATGCCAAGGTGCATGGCTTGTCATTGGCCACATGAAAAGCCTGATGCTGAGACAGAAAATGAACTTCTGGTTTTCTGTACTGTATGCAAACACTCAATAATCACTGCCAACTTCATTACATGTTTACACTGATCAGATATTTTAGTTACGGAGGTAAGAACTCAAGGGAATAAACCTTCCAATTGAGGCAATTGCATTAACAACTTCAGTTAAGGAGGGTTAAAAAAAGACGGATGGGGATGAAGAACGGGGTCAATAAGATAGTCCAAAAGCCAAACTCTTTAAGATCATGACAGGAATATCCGATGTCTGTTTTTGAGACTAGGAAGGCTGAATCTACTTAAAGTTTGAATGACTGAGTAGAGAAAGTCCGAGTTACAGTCTCAAAAGAGATAGAGCTTCTGGATGAAACTGATTCTGGATAATTTATTGGTCACATTGGTTATATTTCATGTTATTGTGGCAGCCCTGTGAAGCATGAGGTGACCAAGACTCTCACAGATTACAAGCTGTGGCAAATACAGCAGGAGCAACATTTGTAGTCGGAGGCTATGTTTCTTGCTGGAGCAACACATTTGGACAGGTTTTAATGCATAAAAACAGTTCTTCTCTAACTGATCTCAGTAGTAAACCCTGCAACTTCTGCAATTTTTTTTTTTTTTTTAAAGTGATCAGTATATTACATATGGTTCCCAGTACTGACCATAGGGAATACCAGCATAATACTATTAGGAAACAGGGGGAACTGTGAAGATTTCCTTGATGTCTTCTGTTAAACTATTAATATTATTTACACTATGCATTACAATAGCTAAGACAGAGGCATCCTTATGCTAAGCACTAAGCAAACAACAAACATTGGAAAGTCTCTGTCATGTAAGACTATACAAGCTAATTAAGGAGACTGACAAAGGGTAGGAGAAGCAACTGGTGTGAAAACAGTGCCTCAGGTCACATAACAAAGGAACTATGTATAGTCTAAACACCCATTTCATTGTTATAAGCTCCTGCTCCATTGCATCAGACTTCCTTCCAAGTGGTGAAAAGGAAAAAAATAAATCATTAAAGTGTTTTCACCAGGAGCAATTTCTGCAGTGTGGAATGATCTGTATACAACATAAAACAGCTCAGTGACAGATACTTCCATCACCAGGCGTAAAAACGAAGTCAAAATTAGAGGGGAAAAAAAGAGTGGGTATTTATATCTTCAAGAGGAGGTCTTGAAAAAGAGCAATTAAGTTCTATTCTTCAGGTAGGAAGAAAACACGTTTTAAATGATGACATAATCGATAATATTTAGTGAAGGTTATTCTCTTTAAGCCATTCAGTTAAGGGGCTCACAATAAAGTGAACAGATTCATCTGTCGTTAATCGGGCCAATCCTGAAGAGGGTGCCATCATTTAGTGCATGCCGAACAGCAGTAGACCACAATGACACATTGGATGTGACAAATATTATTAATCATTTGAAATGGAACATAAGGTGGTGGCAGCTGCATCTATGATCATTACATTTAGAATTCAGTGTTCCCCTTCCAAATGTAAAACAAATTGTTTGTCTTTGAGAAAGAAATTACATCACATGCCAATAAAAGCCTTTCATTTATGTAGATGATTGTATAATAGCTGGAGATACATTTTCAGAGGCATGCTGCAGACTGTTGGAGGATACAACGTGCCTCCACAAAATGAATTGGACAAGGAAAAGTGAGGTGTGAAATCAGTCAGAAGAAACAAAACCTTCAAAAGTAGGGCTCTGATTCTACCTATACTGCATAAAATGAAAGCCTTTCTGTGAAAATTTCTGACTTGGCATTATCCAATAGCTCTGGGGGGAATGCAAGTGTACACTCTCTCCTTGCTCATGTGGGCTTTCAGACCAATGCCATGTTTCTATAACTTTTTGAGAAACGGTGAAAATTTTAACCCAAAAATGTTGGGAAGGGATCTCTGGGTTCTAGGTCAGGCTTCTTGAGTTGCTTCTTTTTTACTGTTTTCTTATTATTCTTATCCAGTGCTCAATTAACTAATCATAAAAAATAAGTAATCTATGGGAGGACTAACTGACAATCACACTGGCACCAGTCTTGAACATGGGCAGACCCACGATTGTCACTGGATGTTCTGTCTCTGGACGCTGATATTCTATGTGACAACAGGACTTGTTCCCCAGTCTAACCTCTACGTGAAAGACTCTACAGATATGAAAACTGTGAAGAAAGTAAAGAGAAAAAAAATTGCAGCACCTAAGGGAAGAGGAATGAGAAGACACACCATATATTTAGAGCGACAGCTTTAAACCTCAAAAAAGGAACAAGCATGCTGTCATATGATTGCTTAAGTTGAGGAACCTCCTCCTCCTTGGTACAAAATTGGGTTAAATATGGACAGAAGCGTATAGGAGGTGAACTCGGGGATTAAATATGGTGGCTCAATCCTCATCACTGAAAATCAGCAAATGACAAATTGTGCAAACGGAAAGAGAATTTGAGGAATGATTCTTCATATTCTTTCCTTTTATACCACAGCTGATTGCTTTAAGAGCAGTATAAAGAGCCGAATAATCCAATACATCTGTTCCCACGTTCTGTTCTTAATTGAATTCCAGAGGAGTAAGCTGTCTCTTCACGACAATTTTTAGGTAATGGAAATGGCCAATCAGATCTCATATTGGTGAATTTTGATTGGTAGCTGTAGTTTTCCCAAGTCTTAGAAATTCTTCAAACCATGCAGACAAAGAAAGGGAAAAGTCTGCACTTACTTGGATGATGCACTTCATGGCTGGACTCTCTTGGAAAGAAAATTTTCAAAGATTAAGGGTTATGGTAGCATACAGTGTTAATAGCAGTAATACTGGGCAGAAGCTGGAGTGCTTCCAGTTTATACAAACATAAAAATTTCAGAACATTATGTCTCAGGTCAGTGACTTGAACCAAAAGTAATGACAACTGCAGTGAGAGTAGGAAATGATCACCGGAAGTTAATAAAACAAGATATTGCATCTTTTTCTTCTGTTATCTTTTCACTTTGTCAAAAAGAATACTATGAAGTGACTTGCAGTTGAATCTGAAAACGCCAGCTAGCAAAGGTCTTGCTAATCTGCTAGAGAAAACTTCAGAGGAAGCAGTGGTAGAAGGTAAAGCCACACTGACTCTGCTTGGAAATTAGATACAAACTCACTGAAGTGAGGGTGCCTGACTGCTGAAGCAGCTTTCTGAGGTAAGGGGAGAATTGTCCCTCAGATGAAGGGAGCATTTCGAGATCAACAGAGGAGTAACTGGGTGAATTTTATGGCCTGAGTGAGCAGCATGCAGGAGGTCAGACTAGATGATATAATGGTTCCTTTCAAGCTCTAAAATCTAAGAATCTATTAAAAATAAATTAGAAGCTGGAGGTGGTACTGGTATAATCCTGAACCACTGCTGTGAGCAAGATCTAAATGCAGAATTCAAATCTCCAAGCTCGTATATAAATGTGAAATAGCATTTACTATAAGCACAGCAGTGAAACAGATACCGAGGAAACATCTTCTGAAATCATTGGCACTGCTTTTTGCTGTAAAAGTTTTCAGCTTTGATCCTGGCTGAGACCTTCAGGCCTTACTGTAATATGAATGATCATAATAATGGAATTGAATGATAGTGTACTACAGAGAAATGAATCAACCTGTACAGATAACTCCAAAAGTATATCTCATGGCTAATAGAAGTAACTTCCACACCACGTGGCTGCTGCCTGCCAGTACTCCACGGGATATCACAGCTGCAAACCAGCCATTCTCAGGTGCAATGAGGAATGAATGCTTCTGGAGCAACCACAATGCTAACCCAGCAGCAATATTGCATCGCTCCATCCACTCTGCACCACCCACCCCTTTTATGCCTCTCCTCAGAGCAGATTCTGGAGCTTGAAGTGAAAATGCTCAGAGAGCTCTAAAATAAGCGTGTCAGAAATGATTCTTGCCTTGTAATTGCCAGAGTAACAAAATGTCTACTGCAAAACACAGCCTGCTCCCCTAAGCACCTTTCTCTGGACCTGCTCCAAGAGTTCTCCATCCTTCTTGTCCTAGGGTCCCCAGACTTGGACACAGTACTCCAGATGGGGCCTCACAAGGGCAGAGTAGAGGGGGACAATTTCCTCCCTCTGCCTGCTGGCCACCCCTCTGTTGATGCAGCCCAGGATGCTGTTGGCCTTCCAGGCTGCAGAAGCACACAACTGGCTCATGCACAGCATAAGCTCCATGTGGAGCTTCCCAAGTCCTCCTCCACAGGGCTGCTCACTGTTGGCTTTTCTCCCATTCTGTACAAATATTTGGGATTGCCACAAACAAAAGGTAGCACGAGTGCACTTCTCAAGCTTGTCCAAGTCCCTCTGGATGCATCCGTTCCTTCTGTTTTATCAACTGCACCACACAGCTTGGTGTTGTCCACAAACTTGATGAGGGTACTCTGGATCCCACTGATGATGTAATTGATATAGATGCTAAAGAGCAGCTGTTCCAAGACAGACCCCAAGGATCCTCATTTGATGCGTTACTTACATGGAGCCTAATTATATTTGCTGTGATTTTCATATTCACATATTCACCTCTCCTTTTACCTCTCTTGCCACCAAAGAGTCCCAAAGCTTCTCCAAGGAAACACCTTTCTCTACTGCAGCTTCTATTTACCACAGCCAGACTGTGGTGAGAGGTAATCTAAGTTAGTAGTTAGTAACGATGATGATGGTTTTAAGCAGCCATTACAAACAAGTTTGTGTAACTTAAAAACATTTTCTGAAAATTTTGACATTTAAAATACTTTCTGACATTAGCACAGATATAAGGATTCAAAATTCCCAAATTTCTTCCTCTTTGAAAAGCACAGAAAACAAATTCCTGTCCGTGTGTCTGCTAGAGAAATAAATTTGTATGTTTTGAAGATATGAGCCTTTATTTTTCACATGTAAATGTCAAGAAATACCAGCTGACAAACTGAAAAAATAATTTTCTCTCTCTCATTCTGCATCTTATATCAGTAAGTAACAATGCTCTTTTTTATCTCTTTAATTACTCTCACAGACATCTGCTTAATACTGTGGATAAATATAAGATGAGCACCACTGGATGGCAAGCAATAATACTTCTTTACAAATGATGATGAATAAAGAGGAAGATGAATGTGTACAGATAGTGCATCAATGTAATGGACTGCTTTCTAACAGCCATTTTTTATTTGTGTTCTCTGCTCTACTGCATGTAAAATTAAATCTCCAGTTCTGCACCACAGACACTTTTGCATGAAAATAAATTCTCTTTTTTAATACCGAGGAAAAGCCTTGTTCTGTTTAAGGACAAGTTGTCTCCTTGAGCTTATTTCTAAACTCTGAGCTGGTTGGAGTTTTTACCAGGATGATCCAGTATGCTTACTGTACTTTGCATAGTTTTGACATTGATTGAACTGCTGCACTTTTGACTGCAAATCCCGGCTTCCCTCAACAAAACAGAACCGCTAGCACAGCAAGAAGAGACCTCCTGGGTCACTGAATCCTTGGATAGCACATCTTATCATAAAATTTTCTTTATGAGAATATCAGATTATGATATTTTTCTCTTCTTCTGCTATGACTAAAATTTTTCACTCTCTCAGGAACCTCCTACTAATCCCTTAAACATTAACTTGTACAGACTAGGCACCAACAAAAGACACATGAGAACAACTTCTTAGCATACATCTAACTCCAAATCCTGATTAAAAGTTTCTAAAATACCCACTGGTTAAGAGAAAGAGAGAAATCTCAGCTCTGGTCTAAATGTAGTAGCCAAAGATGCAGTACTGAAACCCACTTTTTCTATATTAAAGACACAGATATATTTTATTTCATTTTAGGCAGCTAAGTAACATGCATCAATTACAAGCATCTGTCTTAGGTTCTTTTCATGGTCAGTAGGAAAAAAACAGACAGTGTTGCAGAGGGTGAGTCAAATTTTATGACTGAGATGCAGTCATGTAGAAGTGCTCGCTTTTCACAATCACTGGAGAGGAGATGCAGAGCATATCAATTAAGGGGCTAAGTTCCTAAACATTCTTAGATTAGATGTCAATCCTAGGTCTTCCTGAGAATTCTCACTTTCATGTTTTCCATGTGAGTAGATTGCCATCTCCTAAAATATACCACGTCCCTGAATATATCACACTGCCAACTCTGAGCGGGCTCATCTAACCCAACCCTGTGTGGGTTATCACATAGACACTCCTCATCATAAAGGACATATCTGGTTTTGATCAAATTAACACTGTATCTCTGCATCTTTCTACACAATCTCTTCCAATTTCTCCATATTGAGTTCTTGTTTTATAAGATTCTAGGCTGTGGGGCCACTGATCAGCTAATATAAATCAGTTTTAGAAATGGGACTCAAAGATCCATATGGGTCTCTTCCAACTCAGGATATTCTATGATTCCATTATTTTTGTTCCGTTATGTAGAAGTACACTAATGTATATACTAAGTGACTGATTGGTGGGAAGAGATGAATTACATGTTTTCAGTTAGGGATCTTTATTATCTCTGAGCTGAACTTTATATTATGAGAAAAAAGAAACAACTGCTTGAGAAAAAGTAATAGGATCTGTCCCCATCTTGCAGCATGCACTGTCATCTGAGGCTTGCAGGTCCATCTTAGAAAGAAATATCATAGAATCTTTTGAGTTGGAAGTGACCCATAAAGTCCATCTAGTTCAAATGTCCTGCAATGAACAGGGACATCTACAGTTAGATCAGGGTGGTCAGAGCATGGGATATGGCATGGGCTTCCAGGTCACTGAACAGACATTTATTCCAATTGCTGGAAGCTCTGTATTCACTAATACCATGTCACCTCTGAACAGAAACTTTAAGAAAGTTCCTTAGAATATTCAGAATGTTCACACACATTCATGAAAATAAAAAGTTCATGAAATGAGTGAGGGAAAGAAAATCAGACAGTCTCATTAAATGGTTTAGGATTACTCAGAAATATTTGGCCCTAAAGGTATTTGCATTATTTTAATTCTGTTGGGTGTTTGGTTAGTTGCTGCTCTATTATACAAGGGAGAAAAATGTCAAAGTGCAAAAAATACCTGCCTCCTTCTGAGTCATCTATTCCCTAAAATAAAGAAAACCTGAAGATGTGACATTCCTTAGTTAGATAAATGCTCGGGGCATCTTGACAGTTTCCTTAGAATAGACTGAAAATAAAGATAGTCCAAAGAGTATGCAAATACCTCTCACTTCAACAAGGATAAGCTTTGGCTCTGGTCTTCAAGATGCTAAAAATGCATGCATCACATGTTGAAGTAACTTTAGTTTGAATACTTCTACAAAGGATTAACATAAATGACTAAATCCAGACTTAGCCTGATATCAAATCTTTACCTTGTCAGTCCTTTGCTCCATTAGGTCAGCTTAATCATTATTTTTGGTGAGTTTAATAAAGCACTTGAATAAAAAAAAGGGTACCAGGAAGTCCTTCTCCAAATGTTATTTGCTTCTGATGACACTGGAATCAGAATTCTTCTATACACTATGTATTTAATCTGATAATACTGAAAAGGGTCAAAGGAGACAGAATTGAAGAGGCATTAAGTTCTGTAAATGTAATAAACTCTGTCCTCTAAAGCCTTTCTTACCAGTAATGAGTTTTCAGTTTTTCATTCCTCAGAGATTATTCTCTGAAGGTCATCTAGAATTTGTGGGCACAGTCGTAAAGGAAAACAACAACTGTTTCTGCTAACTTATTTGATTCTTCTGCTTCCAGGGATTTATCTTCTGTGTTTTATTATGGGCCAAGTTCTATTCACAGTTATAAAACAAGCAAAGGTCCAATGAAGGGTTTCAGAGCTCAGCTCATCCTGCATGCTGCCACTCCGGTGAAACTAAAGGAGCCAATATGAATATCACCTGACGAAGGGGCTTGAAATTCTTTATAATATTCACCATAGCCACGATTGGGTTTGAAGCAAAGAAATATAGGAAGAAAAACAAGGATGGCAAAGCCATGCAGAATTTCAGAACTGTTTTTAGATGTTAGCCATGTTATTTTGCTAATTAGCTGACCAAAACGTGTTTGGAAAGCTGAGAATTTAGTACATAACTCCAATTTTCAGCAAAGTTTTTTGCAGCTAGGATAGAATAAGGTCCACAAACTCTGGTGTGGGAATCATTAATGTTAGAAAATAGTTCATACTCATCCCTCCCCCAAGATGGGGTCTGGGAACCATAACTGAGTTGCCTGCTTTATGCATTCTTGCACATAATGCATTTTTATCATAAAAACAAATGTAGCGTCCAACAAAATAGTGTTTTATTCACAGCCTGTTGGGAAACAATTTACTGCACTACAGACTTGAAAATGAAGATGTAAAGTGTCACTGGAGAGCCACAATTATGTGAGCCAACCACTGCAACCTATGACCATAAGTACATTGGGCATGCTGGGACCAGCATTCAGCCTGCACTACAGGGCTTCTTGCTGGCGTGCAGTAGGCTGTGAGACCCGCTATGGGGAATTCCACCAAGCTATTTGTGTTCAGGGAAAGGTTATTTCACACAGACTAAAGGGACTGCTGAAAATTCACATTGCAGAATGGAGTGTTGATAGAGCAATGTACAATACTGATTGAAGATCCTGAATATCTTAAATGAATTCTTAGGTAAAGACCCAGGAAGTTTAAGTTTGCAGGAATTATGTGCATATCTAATATGTAGTAGAAAAAAGTTAGGCTTATCCAGTTTATTGATAGCAAGACAAATGACACATAAACCTTACTGCACATGAATATTATAATTATCTAGAAAATATATCTGTTTTACACTACAAAGACAAATGGAAAGATGCTTGCAATATATAGGAATGTCTGTAATATACAGGATGATATAAGTTTAATACTGTGTTAAGCAGATGATAACTCTTATGCCAGGCCTATCAGTGTGATTTAATTACCATAACAATAACTTAATGACTTCTTTGTCAAAGTGATAGGTATATTTCCTTACTGAAAATTCTCATTCCTGACTTCCCATTGTGTGCACCGAAGAAAGAAGATACTTTCAATAAACCATGCACAATGAGAATAAAAGTAAGGAAGACAGAAGTAAAAAAAATCTGGTCACAAGGAGTCAAAATCCCTTTACATATATGAAGAGTCTCTCAGTATCAGTCACTGGGGGAGCTATAATAGCATATGGTAAAGTATTATCAGAGCTAAGAGCGGTTAGCCAAATGCACAAGGAATTTGCAGTGTATTAATAGACAAGTTAGAAGATCATATTTACAAACTATGAAGGTGTGAATAGTCACAAAGGCATGAAGTTCATGAGATGATTCATTTGAGCAGTGCAAGCAGGATTTGGCTGGAGGTGGTCTCAAATAAGCAATGAGGTTTCAGTGATGAGGCATGGAGGAAGGAAAGGGAGAGTTGTGTTGCTCCCTTCCTTTGTTTCTGGTTTCAGACAAACCATTTTCTCTGCCTTACTTTCTCACTTCTGATAGTCTGATGCTGTGAAAATTCTGGACTGTTTCTTGCATTGGTCTCACACTTGCAGTATAAGTATAAAGCTAGAGTGCCCAAATTAGGAATCAATTTTTCAAAGTCTATAGAAAGTCACTGAAGAAGATGAGAGGAGAAACCTCAGTGCAATCCAGACCTACCCTTTTCACCCCCTCCTATAGATTACACCAGGGTAAGTGGACTCCAGAACTGAATAATTTCTGCAGCCAAGGTGAGATGCAGGCATCCCCAGATGTTGTGCCAGTGCTGAATCTACCAAGATGTAGCAAGCTGCTAACATACACTTGCAATTTTCCAAAGGTTTGTAATGCATACAAATTCAGATGTGTTTCCCTCCTATCTATTACACATGGAATCATAGAGTCATTAAGGTTGGAAAAGACTTATAAGATCACCTAGTCCAACCATCAGTCCATCGTGACTATGCCCACTAACCATGTCCCTAGACAAAAAAGACATTATGCTTCTCTAGATTTAATAGTTATCAGCATTTGAAAGTGGTTTTTATTTTGTTTTATTTTATTTTCCTCCTTAGTTTTTGTTGTTAATTGTCGTTTAGAAAAACCAGTTCTTCCTCATTAGTTGTATTTCTGGAAAATGTGGTTTAGCCATTTTTACTATGTCCAAAAATGAGGCTTGAGAAAGACTTTTTGGCCACTCTCATCTCCGCTTTGGCAAAGTGTGAATCCTACACCATCGCCTGAAATATGCACGGGGCCAACTGGTATGGAAAATCTGCCTGTATGTGTCCCTCTGCTCTCACATGTTATTTAATTTTTAACATTAAATTCTTTGTTCATTTCAATTCAATATTCCTAAACATACACTCTGCATGTGCCTCTGTTTGTTGGAAATTGGTTGGAGGATTGTTAGTTAAGGGTAGTACGGTTAGATCGTGGTTGGACTCGATGATCTTTAAGGTCTTTTCCAACCTGAGTGATTCTGTGATTCCATGATTCTATCTTTACCTATTTCCCCATTTGTATAGCTAGATGAATCATATACTATCAGTTCAATAATAAACTTGTTCATGTTCTCTCCTCCATAGATATGAACGTGAGAATGAATATTTATGAATGTGCAATTAGACACTTGACTTTGTAAATCATCTTTATTTGCAGATAGGCTTCAACTTTTACCTATCTTCAGGAAAGAAATGATGGATTTCCACAGCTAGGAACCAGAAAAAAATACAATTCTTTTATCACACATAATTTACAAAACCACGTTTAAGGTGATGTTTGCTACATACTTCACCAAATATCTTATAAAAATTGGCTGATGAACTAAGGGAGGAGAAACGTCAGGACGAGTATGTCAGCATCAAGACTTAGTCTCATCTGTCTAAATGAAAATGCTTCAGTTTCATAGCTGTCTCCCTGAAATTAATACTTTTTTCTCTTTTTTATACATGCATAAATCTCTTTTCTTTGAATAGAGGACTATATTTCATGCTGACTATTCATTCACAAACACATTGCTGCTTTCTGTTTCATTTTGTAGATTGCAACTGTGAACCATACATCTGTTAGAACACAGTCTTCTATAATCTTTTACATAGGTGCTATAGCATCTACAAAGTTAATCATTCGTTCGTGTTAAGCCAATCTCTTAGACACATTTCTGTTCACTAGAAAAGTGCATTCATCTCCAGAATAAGAGAACTCTCTTCTGCCAAAGCATTTTTCTTCTGTTCTCTTACTTGCTTGACCAAGCAAATACCTCTCAGTTTTTCCCCTGTATCTGCGATTACCTCCCAGAGAATCCCTCTCATTCAGTTCTAATTTCAGCGGGGCTTTACAAGTTACTGCATTCAGATCCTACTCATACATGCTATTCCCCTTGTAGCTCACTTTGGGGAACTCTCATTTACTCTCAGCTTTCTCTCCCATCCAATCCTGTTTCACCACATTTTATTTATCTCATCCAATTCTAAACATCTAGCATGAATATACCAGTCAGCTACTCACCTCTATTCCATGGGCAGTAATGGACATGTGCCATTTGTGATACCCAACACCAGGGACACCTGCTTTACGTTGGAAGAGGCTAAACCCTGAAGGCTGATATATCAAACATAAGCTACCTGCCTGCACATGCACAAGCCCCACAGTCAGGGAGAGGTGCCCCCATCTGCTTTTGTCCATGTTGAGTAACGCTCTTAGCTAGCTGCTTGTACCTATTCCTACAGTTCACTTGCTAAATGCTACCATGGCACACTCCAAATTTGTATCTTACCCCCTAGATTTGAGCAACAGAGGATATAGGGAAAGTATACAGGGAAAGTACACCACAAACACTTTCCAATATTCTTTTGGCCTGGACAGCAAGTCCCTTTGGTAGGCAGAACTGTACAGCAACTGGTGACAGCAGTCAAGAGACAATGACTGCATACCCAACAGAGAGATTTAGCCTACTCTTAAGAAATAAGATCAAGCATGTATCCAAACAGAATATACTATCAGCTGTGTTAAAAGTACGCAAGAAATTTTTATTTCATTTCTGATGGCTGCTGCTTCAGTCTGAACAGCCATCCCATCTAAGAGAAGATTACACCAAGTCATCCTGGCCATAAGTTGCACCCAGCTGTATAAACTGGAAACTTCATCTTCTGTTGGAAAATTAATTTTTTTACTTTATTCCAATCCGCTCCTGCCCTCTCTTGTTTCTCTTTCTCTTTCCCTTTTTGTTTTCATTTTATAAGCTTTCTTGTAGCTTTGACCTAGATCTTGAAATGCCTGCTGAGCATTGAGCTGTAGAAATCACATCCATACTACACAGATTTTTAATTAAAACTTCATATGCATTTCAACTTTCTTTGTTATTAACAGTGATGAGAAAATTTACACAGCTGTGATCATGGTGTAACTTTTATAGAGGTTCTTGATTACATAACATTTCCTTAATTGAGTTGTTTCCTTTTATGTTCAAGAGCAGTTTCAGAGCCATTTGTCATTGTTATCAATTTAGGATTATTTGATCCACAACTCATTATTTGATCAAATCAAGGAAAAGCTTTCCTAACTTCTGGCTTTCAAACTTTAAGTAGCATGAAAATACCACTATTAATATTAATAATAGTGAAAACAATACCTTACAATGCAGCAAACTTCCAAGTGTCTCCAAACTTAATCTAACATCTTTAAATTCAGCTTGATAGTTAATAGTTACATATTGTGAAAATAATCAGAAGAACAAAGCTACGATTCCTCCTGAAAAAATTCCAAATTCTTCTACTGGTTTTTATCTTTTCAGATGGGACATACGTGCATTTAGAGTATTACTCAACTTTTTAAATGAAAATGCACACATTTCTGGATACCACTGCATTCATCACACCCACAGCTTTTACAGTCTTCCTGTATGTCAGGAAGGTAAGGATGTAATACTGAACTGGATAAGGCTAAAATCAATGAAATGTAGGAAACTGGAGTCAGAATATAAAAATTTCATGCAAAACCAGTGAGATTTCTCCTGGATGTTTGAGTTGGCTTGGTGTCAAAGCAGAAAGTGTAGGAAATGTTGCTTTAGCAATACCTGTCAAAATAAAGCTCAGTCTTGAGTTTGACATTTCTTTGTCAATTTTAATTTGCACAGAATAGAAGCATGAGATTTGTATTTGCACTTTCAGATTCATTAATCTTAGACCTAAAATTTTTCTTCTCTGAAAGTCCCCTGCTATAGGCTAAGAGTCACAGAATCTTAGGGGTTGAAAGCAACCTCATGAGATCATCAAGTCCAACCCCCCTGCTATCCTACAATAGATTGCATGGGTAGACATCCAGAAGAGTCCTGAATATCTCCATAGGAAGAGACTCCACAAACTCTCTGGGAAACCTATTCCCAAAGGTCACCCTTACCACAAAGCAGTTATTCTGCATGTTAGTACAGAACTTCCTATGTACAAATTTTAGTCCATTGCTCCTTGTCCTATTGCTAAACACCACCAAAAAGAGCCTGGTCTCATCCATTTGCCTCCCAACTCCTTTTAGATATTTTTAAACATTTATCAGATACCCTCTCTGTCTTCCTTTCCCCATGCTGAACAGATGCAGGTTACAAGGCCTTTCCTCATATGGGAGATGCTCCAGGGCTTAATCATCTTTGTGGCCCTCCACTGGACTCCTAGGAGATCCCTGTCTTTTTTGAACTGGGGAGTCCAGAACTCATGGACAACCTGTTGTACAACAGGACTCCCAGGGTTCTTCTCCTGCAGAGCTCCTCTCCAGCAGGTCATCCCCTAACCTGTACTGATGTTATTCTTCTCCAGATGCAAGACTCTACACTTGCTCTTGTTAAATCTCATTGGGTTCCTCCCTGCCCACTCACCAGTCTGTCCAGGTCTCGTTGAATGGTAGCATAGCCTTCTGGTTTGTCAGAAAATATACTTATGGATCCAAATATGTTTCACAACCAAAGCTTATTCCTTTCTCAATTTTCTTTCCAACTGAAAATATTTCAGTAAGATTGATTTTTTTGAAATGTCCTGGCCTATTTGACTTAGACAGGACAATGTTCTTCCAAGAATAAAAGAGTAGAGTTCGATTATAGACCAGTTTAGACAACAATAGGAAGAACAGTCTTAAAGAAAAAATAACTTCTGCAGTAAGTTTTCTGAGAAAAAGGGAAGAGAGAAATTAAGTGAGGAAGAATCAGTGCTGGCTTATGAAACAGTGTTATTTTTTGCACTAATAAAGTGTTAAGTTTGATTGTAAAGATTGGCTCTCCTTGATCTACATTTCCACTTTTGAGAAACATTTGATTTTTTTCGTAAAAAAACTGAAAACTTTTTAAAAATGAATGAAGAGAAATTATTTCACATTGAGAAAAGAAAAAAAAAAGGAAGAAATTACAAATTAGTAAAAAATGATGTCCCAGACATGGGAAAACAAGACTGAATCATGTTGCTTTATGTAACATGGAGGGCAAAGCCATGCATTAAACAAAATGAGGAAGATTAGATTTTACTTTGTTGTCTGAAGTCAATGATCTATTTTCTTCCTCTGGAAACAGTTTTAATTAAAAAAATGACAGAAATCAACCCAAAAAATAATGCTATCATTCAGAAACTAGGACAGGAAGGAGAAGAGGGGTATTTGGGAATAATTAGTTTCCAATTTTTCAAGGAAAAATGTGATGACTTTTGTGGAAAAAAACGCGATAACCTCTGTGAGGAAAGAAAAAAAATGTTTTAATCCAAACTCCTCATTATGTCAATGACAGCTTTGATTTAGGAAAAAAAGTCCAAGACTAGCTACTGCAATGACAAAGATGAATTCCACTTCTTATTCATGTTTAAGTGCTTTTTGAACCTTCTTTGAACCTTCTTGGACTATTTTCTGAATATATCCAGTAACACTACTTCACTGATGATGTCTTGTTTCCAAAAACACTCTCTTACACTTGTCAGCTTTTTCTGAAAGGAAACGAGTTGCATATCCATCACATCCTTGCTCTTTGTTCTCCTCTGTAAGACTCTAATTAATCTTTCCAGTACCTACCTTTTTTTCTTTCATTCATCCGCTCCCTCCCTATTTCCTTTTTGCTCTTCTTAATTCTCCTGCATTTTTATTCCCTTCCATTTCTTTTCCTGGATTCTGGTTTATATCGTCTATCATGTTGCTTCCAAAATCCAAAAGAATGACCCAGTAAATAATCTGCCTGTCCTTTTTAAAGCCATTTCTTCAAATACCACCTCCTTTTCTGTTCTCTTCATCAATGATCCAACAGCATCTCTTTCCCTGAATTGATTTCTCTAGTATAAATGACACTTATAAGGCTCGTACAGTTTTTATTAAGGCTGAAATCAGACACAGGGGACCTCAAGAAGGAGTACGACATCCATTTACTAAAAATAAGTACCAATACTGATATTAATATTTAACAAATTTTAATTATACACAACCCCCTCTATAGAATCAAGAAATCATAAAGATTGGAAGAGACCTCTAAGATCATCTAGTCCAAATGTCCACCTACCACCTATATTGCCCTTGACCCACAGCACCAGATGTCCACATTTCTGGAACACCTCCAGGGATGGTGACTCCATCGCCATCCTGGGCAGCCTGCTCCAGTGCCCAATCACTCTTTCAGAAGAGTGATTTTTCCTAATATCTAACCTGATATGTTTGTATTTAGTGCAACATAAGTGCTCAGGAGAAGAATCCACCCTGTGCACTCTTTATGTTATCAAAATTGAATATACTGACCGTCAAATATATTCTTATGGTCTACTTTCATTGTTATTCAATGAAATATCATAAATTAATAAACAACTGTCAATCTAAATCAAGGATAACTACTTACGAGGTAACCAGCAAGACTTCACTAAGGGCAGGTCTTGCCTGAGCAACCATGTGGCTTTTTATGATGGCATGACTGTGACAGTGGACAAGGGAAGAGCCACTGATGTCATCTATCTGGGTTTCAGTAATGCCTTTGACACTGTCTTCCATAACATCCTTCTCTCCAAATTGAAAAGATATGGATTTGATGGATGGACTGTTCAATGGATGAGGAACTGGTTTTGAGATCATACTCAGAGAGTGGTGGTCAGTTGCTCGGTATCTGGATGGAGATTGATGACAAGTGGTGTCCCTCAGGGATCCGTAAGTACTTAGACCAGTGCTCCCTAACATCTTCAGCAACAACATCAAAAGTGGGATCAAGTGCGCGCTCAGAAAGTTTGCAGACAGTATCAACCGATGTGGTGTGGCTGACGTGCCCAAGGGACAGGATGCCACTCAGAGAGACTTAGGCTCTTACAGTGGGCCCAGGTGAACCTCATAAGGTTCAACAAATCCAAGTGCAAGGTCTTGCACCTGGGCCATGGCAACCCCTGCTATCAGTACA
>JAOWBP010050919.1:2917-17321 GCA_028571105.1 Tragopan temminckii | reverse complement strand
CAGGCCAGCAGGTTGTGTGGTTTTGTTCATTCAATTAAAAAAGAGGGGGAAGTAGCTTGGGGAATTGCTGTTTGCTGGCAGTGGGCTGACTGACATCTTCATCTGATACCCTGGATTAACCCAGGTTGCCTTGCCTGGAGCGAGACCAAGTGGTTGTGGTGAGTCCCTCTGTTCCAGCGCAAGGCACTCGGTGACCCCACACAGCTGGGAATGCTGTGATCCCTGCTGCTCCCTGGCTGTGCAGAGTGCTGCCCTTCCTGCGGTGCGCCCAGGCAGGTGGGTAGCTCCTGCACCCCGATGAGTTCAGGCAGTGCTGTGGGAGGGATCCCTCCTGGCTTCCTGCTCCATCCCTATGGAGTATGGTTGTCGTTAGGAGTACACCTACTGCTCTGATCCTGAGTATGAACCCAGAATATCCTTCACTGCTGTTAGGATTAGAAATCTGCTGATTGAATTTGACATAGAAATACTTTCTCTAATCATTTCTGAAGGCAGCCTGCTCTTCTAATGGGCAGTGATTCCAACGTGAAGGTCTGTCCTTATCGCATCTGAACTTAGCTTGCTGATTGTGAAAGGGGGGTGTGGTTCTGTTATGGTATTAGGTATCTGTGGATGTAACTGGTATTAAGTGATAAAGGTGGTAGTTTTGTTGTTTTCTTGTTATAATTTATCTTATCTTTTGTTTGTTTTGATTGTCCCTCCAGGAAGAATTTTCTGAATTTTGCAGAATATTTCAAGTTTATTAGGATGGAAAATGTATTATTTAGGTTTGGATTTCCAAGCAGGTATCAGTACTAGCACGCTGCAAGTTAAGACACCTTCTTCTCTTCAAGCCACAGCTCCCAGATTGAGTAGAATGTGATTCATTGTGATTGTTGGTTTTATTACTATCAGTTTTGCGTGCACATCACTGTTGCCTTCTTCAGTTTGTTTGCCATTTTATGGCAGAATCTCAGATAAATGTTTTTCTTAGTTTCTGCTGCTCATACGCTTACAGTATTTTGGGAGTCTTTGTTTTACTGAATTCCAAATGCCTTTGCAGAGGGTGAAACTTTTGAGATAGGTCAGAACTTGGTGCTACTAAAAGTTTCCTGAGTAGTTAGAGATGCAGGTAATGGTGATGGGGAGGAGAAAGAAGTTTTGTTATCCTTTACAGAGCCTGTGCATTTTTATTTTAATTCTTTTTAATAAGAGGGATCCACTGTACCTTGAGAATGAAGCTGTGGGAAGCTCGCTGCCTGTGGATGCAGCTGTTGCCCAGGTGTGTGCTGGAACAAAGCTGGAGGTAGCCCTGTGTGCCAGTGCCACGTGCTGAGCAGCCCTCTCTGCGTGCATGGCTCCCAGCTCATTGCCCACAGCTGCCTTGTTGTGGGACTGCCTCGCTACCCCTTGCTCTGCTGGGCTCTCCTGGCTGCGGGTGGGCCTATAGGTATCGCCAAATGGCTGAGGGCATGGTGTAACTGCAGGGTAATGTCCATGCCAGGCCTTGCCACAAAAGAAGGTTTTTCCAGGTGTGCGGCAGTATCGTGAAACTGCTTATGTCCCCACTTTGGGAAAGCAGAAATGTAGCTTGGGAAATGTGGCACCAGTTTGTAGCTTACTGTTCATACAGTTGGTGGGTGGTAGCGACAAACACGGAAGAGATGTATGCTCTGGCGCTGGTGTCCCAGCGTGCAGTGCTTGGTGGCTCCGGCTCAGCCGTGCCCCTGCAGCCTGGTGCCGTTCAGGAGGTCTCTGCGGTGTGAGTGCTGCCCCTGGCCGGGGGACACAGCAGACAGCAGCACCTGAGGGTGAGGTGCAGAGCAGAACGGGTTCTACTTCAGGCATGAGGTAGCAGCCAGAGCCTATGCAGCTGTGCAGTGAAGTGATGTGTCAGTATGCATTCCTGTACATCTTAAACTTTAAAGCTTTTTTTCTAATTTGCTGAAGAAGGTTGGAGCAATGCAGGTGCAGCGGAGAGATTTTTTTCTCCGAAATAGAGTTGTATGTTTAAAAATAACTTTTTCTTGTCTGCTAAACAGAAAAAATGTTATTACTTGTAATTTTTAGAGTCCTCTGAGCAGGAGAATTTTCATTAGGAGGCTGCAAAACGTTTGCCTCCCTTAAGCAGGAAATTCAAAGATTATCTTGCAGACCATCTTTCCTTTGGTCATGATGAAGTGATGATTAGCAGCAGAACACTTGTTTACACGAGGAATTAATATAATGTGCATTATATGACTGTAGCTTTCTGTCACTGTGGTTTTGCAGCAGGTGCAGTGGAGTGGGCAGCCTGCTGCTCACTGGGTTTCCACACAGTGCTGGCATATCAGGATGGCGGGTTGAGCTTCCAGAGCATTTAACTACAAAACTACACGTGTAGTGGGACATGTAGTGGGATGTGGGATACCACAGCAGGAGTGCTTTACGTGTGCTCTGTTAGTGTATCGGTTTGTACTCGCATGCTCATGAAAGTGATATTTCAAAGCTTTTGTTGCTTTTTTTTCAAAGTCCTCATAAATTTTCTTACCACAGAATTTGACTTCAGAGGCACTTTCACACAGAATACTAGCCAAGCCCTCAGATCTTATGTTTTTTCTAAAGGGCTGATTTGCCATTTATTTGCTTTTTTCTCCTTTTCTGTCATTTGTTTCATCATAGCGCTCACATCTTCCACCCCCTGCAGATGTATTCTCTTTCTCCTCTGGTGGCTTTTCCCCTCTCTCCCGCTGTGTATACTTGTCTCTTCGGTACAGCTCTCACCTTGCTGCTCGTGTAAGTGTGGACGTGTCTGAGGAGAGCCGCCTGCTCTTTGCAGTGTTACTTGTGTCTCAGATCCCATCAGGGAAGCGAAGCTGTTTGCGCCGAATGCGTTGTTTGTTACCGCTGAGGACAGATGCTGTACCACTGCGGCAGGGATGAACGCGGCCAGACGACCTGATTTACTGATGCACGTTGCTGGCCCTGGGGGTCAGCGGCCCTGCTGAGGGCGGGCCCGGAGCAGCATCTCACCCTCAAGCCCCAGCTCAGAGCAGAGCCCTCGGCTCTTCGTGGTCAGCACCTGGCTGGGAGCTGCGGGCCCTGTGCCCGGCCGGGGCGTGGTGCTGGGCGCTGATCCTGTGAAGCCCGACGCTGTGTTGCAGGGCGTAGGGCTGAGCGCCTGTGGAGTGCTGCGGGGTGAAGGCCTCGGGCTGGGCCTTGCCATTGCTCTGTCAAGGCCAGGCTGTGCTGCGGCCACAGGAAGGGTCGCCGGCGGTAACTGGATACGTGTGGAAAAAGAGCGTCAGCGTGAGTGAGCGGTGCTGGAGGCAGCACGAGGAGGTGGCTTTGGTGTTTGTCTTCCCTGTGGCACCAAACGCAGCGTGTTCTGCCAGACGTACAAACCCAGCCGTCCTGCAGGAACCTGCCTTCTAAAGAGTTCAAAGAGAAGTAGAACTGCCTGCTGCTCATCCCAGCCCCAGGAGTGCATGGGCACAGTACTCAGTCACCACAGGAGCCCATGGTCGTTCAGTCCTCAGAGACCCAGCATAAACATGAAGACAATGCAGTGGTTTGCTGATGCACGTATAGAAACCATGCAGATCTCTTTTCTGTGATGTAGGAGTGTGTGTGCTGACTGGCACTGGACTGAGGCTGTTCAAGCGTCTTTGTAGCGTGGACTTCGTGGCATTGAATGAAGCACAAACTGGGAACCGGGAGAGCAGTAAATGACAGAACCTGTTGCTGCAGATCATGTGGGGACACTGGTGATTGGCAGAATTGAAAGAAGGACGTATGCAAGTGTCACAGAGAAGCAATTCTGGAATTGCCCAGATCTCATCAGTTCTGCAAAATAACTTGAAGTAAAGACTTTCACTTTTTCTCCAGACAGAAAGTGTTCTGCAGCGGCTGTTGGGCAGTGGGTCTGCAGGAGCTGGGGCTCCCTTTGCACTCAGCCACGAGCACCTGCATAGCCCCAGCTGTGTGCTCAGCACCCAGCCCCTGGCTACAAGCTGGGGTGCACTGATTTCCTCTCTGAAGTTTGTGCTCCAGTCTGGAGCAGGTCTGTGGGAGCAGGGTAACATGTGGCTCTTGGACAAGACCCAGGGCGAAGATTCCTTCCCACTTATTTGAAGGAAGGCAGAAAAGTATCGCATGTTGATTTCAACACAGCTTGTATGGGCATGCATCGCGTTTTATTGCTGCACAAGTTCTTGGCTAAACAAAGGATCAGTTAACACAAGCTGTATGAACCTCCTGTTTAGTAAGAGGTTTCTGTGGCTTATGCAAGCGCAAATGAAGTCAAAGTTAGCTCTTCAAACAGGCGTAAAAATAAATAAATCTGAAGAGCTACCAGGAATAAGTCGAAGCAGGGAAGGATGTTCTGCCTCAATCTGTCTGTTAGTGAGGTTTACAGAGACTGCTAATAGAACATTAAGTAATGTTGCCTTTCTCGAGAAGGTTCAGACATTCTTAGGAGTCTTTGCTAACACCTCAGGAGAGGCTGGTCACAGGGAACATGCTGTGTCCTAACGTCGTTTGTATGGTGCGTGAGGTAGAGCTGTCTCTACTTGTTCTCTGCTTGTTTTTTTTCAGTTTCCATTACATTCTTGAAAAGAGATGTGTATTGCCTTTGAATATTGGCAAGGCAGTGGGTTGAGTTCTCCTGAGCTGTGCTGTTAGCACTGTTAGTGCTGCAGGAGATGTGCAATGAGCAGTCAGCAGGCTTTGGGAGCTCTGGGAGATTCTGAATTCTTTCAATCAAATCTTCCAAGTGAGCCTGTGGGAGAGTGTTTTTAGTTTCTTTGCATTTGTGATGTGGCAAACTCTAATTTTAGAGACTTTACCAATCCCAGTGGGAAAAGCAAAACTCCTTTTCCCATAGGAACATCTCAGAAATGCACGATGAACTTTTTTTGGCAGCGTTTGTTTACGTGTCAACCAAACATTAAAAGAAATAGTTCAAAAATCACTTGAGGGAATTCTGTATTCATTGAGTATCATCAGCCAGCATCAAACTATATTTTAATTACTTCAGTATTCTTGTTTATTTAGGGAAAGAATTACAACTTTTCATAGTGCTGATAGGACAACGAAGACCTCTGTGTGTAGTGTTGGGAATGCAGCTCTCACTGTATGTTGCTGCGGAGGATTTGCACAAGCAGGATTCTTTCTGATGAGCACGTGGGCTGTTTGTGTCCATAACTTCACCATTTAAAGTGTTTTTTGAAAAGCTGTTCATAGTAAAAATGTCTGTCTAGAATTACTATCTTTTTTTTTTTAAACTAGGGGAAGAAATGGAAGAACTTGTTTGTTTGTTTTGTTTTAATCTTCAAATGTTGCCAGACACATGGAGTAGTAAAGAGCTGCGTGAAGCTGTATATGACAAATTCACTTGCTTGGGAGGATTGGATGTGACCCAAGATCTACTGGACACCTACAGCAAGCCTGTTTTCACAGACTGGCAGTGTTGTTTTTCTGGGCTGAAACAACAGACTTTATCCAGGCTTGGCTGACTGCAAGGCTCTGGGGCTGATTTTCATTTGTTTTGTGAGATAACAGTTTTTAGGAAGAGAAATGCTACAGAGCCTTTCTCTGGCTTTCCTTACTAAATACTAAGTTATTTGCGATTTATGACCACCGCCCCTTTCACTTGATCTCAACAAAGATCTTAAATGTAATTTAGGAAAAGATAGGAACCAGTGCTCTGAAGGTCCGTTTGTTCTCCTGGGCTCCCAGTGCCATTGTCGTCTTACAGTTCTGCAGTGCTTGTGTGGAAACTACGCTTTGTGTGTCATACAGTGCCAGGGCCTTGTAAGCCAGGTGAAGGGATGGATGTCCTTGACTGAATACTGAGTTCTGGTGCAAGGCTCACTTGTGTGTGTTGCTTACAGGGCGGAACTTTTGCCAAGCTAATTGCATATGCATTCTTCTATCTTGTATGTGAAAACCATTAAGCAGATTTAAAAACAAAACAAAAAAAGTTTATTAGGTTATATTTGGAGCAGTACAAGTAAAGAAATATCTTTCTGCTGTGCAAATTTACTTCTTCCTTGGAAGTCTTTAAAAGCCGTGTGCATGTGGTGGAACAAGAACCTGTCCTGGGAGGGCCTTGGGCAGCAGGACCCCAGAGGTCCCTTCTAACCTCAACCAGACTGAACCAGTCTGTGACTCCATGCCACAAGAGCTGACTCTTTTTTTTTTTTTTTTAATTACCTTTTTTCCCTCTTGTTTTTCTGTTGTCAAAGCCGTTCTTTGTTGCTTTCCAGCACTTGTGGAAGACTGCTTGCTTCTTAGTTCATCTTCTTGTGGCAAATCCTCATTGCCTTTTTATCTGCTTGTCTCTTATGGCTGTGCAAGTTTCCCGGTTCTTCATCTCCTTTCCTCCGGGGCTGTTCCTTTCTGTCACGCCTACATGGCTTGGCTGGGCTTCACATGTGTCTCCAGTTACACTTTTCTAGAAAGCATGAATTCTCATGCTTGAGATTCCATCTCTCTCTTCAGAGAGCAAAATGGGTTACTGGTTCCCGTTCACAGGAGAACTTATCTCTATTGGGAGAGTAGTGCAAGTCATTAACTTTGGCTTGTTCTAAATTTCCAGTGCTGTCTGGGATGTCCTTCAGTCCTTGCTTGCTGGCTGTCTGATAGGGCACTTTGTTTTAGTGGTTGCAGAGCAGTGATGCAGCTGCATCTGTAATGGTTTCTTTGCAAAACTATCTCGTGTTCCACCCACACAATTGGCAAGACCTGGCAACTGAAAAAATCCTTGTATTTATGCTTGTTGTTAAGGCTCAACTGAAATAACATGTGTCCAAATTTAAATTTTTATTCACTGTGCTCACTTACTTTACGATGAGGTAAGTAAAGGTATGAAAAATGGGGTCAGATTCCTCACAATGTTTTCCTTGATAGATTTATTTTTCTTTCCTGCTCTGCAATTTTCAAAACCCTGATATTCCTACACAGAATGTATGTTTATGTTCCTTTTTTTCCCTCTCGTTTTGGGGTGTGAGACTTGTATCCCTACAGAAATGCAGAAGTCTCTTCTCTCCCAACGCTACCCAGCCTGCAGCCAGGCTAGGGGCCCGGCTTGGCCCAGCAGGGCTGCCTTTGCCTGAATGTCAGTGGAGTTTGGCATTCCAAGCAGCCAAATGTCTGGGCTGTTTAAATTGTGCTCTCCACAAACTTCTGGAGTCTAGTGATGATGATGTACTTCCCTTGCTAAATGTCTGTCCAGTGTGGTTCTTCAAAGCACAGCTAATGGAGCCCATAGACCATATCCAGATGCTTTGCAGGATGATGTTAGTCCAAAAGCTGGAATACGTGCACTTGAAAACATAGGCTGCCCTACTTCCCTGGAAACTTCAGGAAGAACAGACTAGTTGGTCAGCTTCGGAAGTTTTTTGAAATCTTCTGAAGGCTTCTCATGCTTTGAGTGTGCAAAACCTGAACCCTCTGAGTTTGGCTTTCAGTTCTGATTTGGTTTTTGTTTGCTTGAAAAGGTGATGAAAGCACTGGAGCCGGAATGTAATTACAGGTGACTGGAAGGGTAAGAGCAGAGGATGTGCAGGATTGACTGACAGCTCATGAACATGGATCTCTACCTAAAAACAAATAACAGTGAAGATGTGTGATGGGAAGTGATCAGGTAGCGGAATGGTTCCTTCGCTGGTATGCTTTTCAGTGTAACTGTCACTTAAAGCATGATTGGACCACAGATGAACTAAGTTGAGCTGTTGAAGTAATGCTTGAAGTTACACCCTTGTTGCAGCTTAGAAAGCTTTCTCTGAACTGCATCTTTTTGTTACTTTCCTGTCTGTGGGGGGTGTTAATAGTGGGTATATGATATGGATTATCTGAAAGAGATCTGCAGAAATAGTTCTAAAATTGCTGCTGCTCTGTGCATTTATATCCAACTGTTGTCTTTAATTGCATTCTGGTAGTAGAAGGTACTGCATCGGCAGCACTGCACATATGCTGAGCTTCACCAAAGGACTGGGCAGCAGAATTTCATGCTTCCTGTCTGTCATATCTTGTCCAAGCACATCAGTGACCAGGGCAATGTTGGTTATTTCTAGAGTTTAGAAAGATGGCTCTATATTCTGGTTTCTTAATAGTTTGAAAGGAGCTGACTGCTGAAAAGGTACTTCTGTAAGCTGCTGTACGAGCAGGTGATGGTGGTGAACTTCTCCTCTTGCACCTTTCCTCTTGCTTTTATTATTGCCTGTTCTCCAGAGATGCTAAAATTGAAATCGTCTCATTTGCAGCTGTGTTGTGTGAATATTTCTGAGGGTTGCTGTAAGACCTTCTAGCTATTTAGAAATCTAAGATGGGAGCAGCACTTATTTGTGATTATTGAAGCTCACGGTGACACCTGCAAGCCTGGTGATAAGTCCAGTTTGCAGTACTAAATGATAGTATCTAATGGGAGGACATGGTCTCACTGTGGGGAAAACAGCGTGCTGATAAAACAGGCATAAAATTTGTTGCCTGATACAGAACCTGGAGTACAGTAAACTGTTTGCTTTGTGGAAACATGCAAAGCAAATGCCAACAAATGTGGCATTAACAAAATTCATTTAAATTTCCTCTGCACCTGACAAGTGAGTAATTGCTCTGTGCTCAGTTAGCAGAGCTATAGGTGTCTTGTCCTTGGAATAGTTGTTTTGTAGAGTCTGTTCTACAATCTTGGTCTTTTTTTTCCCCCCTAAATAATAATCTGATGTTTTGCTTCCGTAACACAACTGAGAAGATAAGCGAAGTTACTTCAGTGAATGGCTGCACTGTCAGTGAGGTGTCCTCCATCTGAACCAGCACCACTAACCCCCTGGTTACCTTCTGTGCTGCTTTGGTGGACTTCTCCAACGCAACGCCTCTTATCTCCTGTGGTGCAGCGTTTGGGATGTCCATGTTGAAGATGCCCTGTGCTCTTTGTGGGAGGCTGAAAATGGCCATGTGGGTGTTTGTGATTAATACCATTAAATACTGTAATATTTGTTGAGTAATTCAGCAGCTCAGCAGGCGCACTGATACAGATGTAAATGCAGCTGTCTGAAATGGCCTCTGTTTTGACTGCCTTATTTGGGAGAGATTTACTGATCACTGTGATAAACTGCAGAGCGCAAAACCAGACACAAAGAGAAAAGGCCTGCTTTCATTGTACAGTGCTTCAGACTTCCACTGGAATTCATTGCAGCATCTTGTTCATTCGAGTGTTCTACATGCACCGTGGTAGCAACGGATTTAGCCTTAAAAAGCAGAGAAAGTGTTTTACTATTTCTATTCTACCTGGGCTCCATTGTTTTGTTTAGCTGAAAGATTTTTGAAATGTGTTCTCCATCTTCTGGATGCTCCCTCTGATAGGACCTGTTGTGGAGCACTGGAGATGACGTGAAAATGAAAATGCACGTTCATGAAATTGAACCAAAAAACTGCTATTTCACCAGTGGAACAATATTTATGAGTAGCATATCTGGGAATCAATTCCTCCCCCCTTGGTTTTTAAAACAGAATGGGTTATTTTAAGACATTCTTTAATGTTAATATTCTCCTAATTTTTTGAACTTGGCAAACAGCTGAAGAGTACAAATTCCACATGTGATCACTGTTGGTTATCTTCCTTTCTTTTATCTACTTTTTATTATTTGTTATGTTGGAGCAGTATGAATAGCATTTATATTGAACTCAGTCCTTCCTGTCAGTGCAGAAAGTGAACTTTATCATATCCTTTTATTTAGCAAGTAAAAAGCTTAAGCAGTGTTTAGTTCCTTGATCTGTGCATTTTCGTCATGCCTTGATGCTATTCTTCAGTGTTTTAAAACTACTGAATCTTATAGTTTTCTACATGGATTTATCCAAAGGTCCGGAAACAGAAGGGATGTGCATTTATCATGGTTTCTGGAGAGTTTCTGAAATATAAGTGGAAGGATGATTGGATTTAACGATTTGGGCAAATTGTGTGCAAGCGCGTTAGTGTTTGTGTAGTATTTAGATTTAGGTCATCTCTAAATCTTAAATGGTTCCACCTAGCTCCATGGCTTGATGGTATGACATGAATATATAGGGATACTTTTCTTTAAAACAATTTAAAAGGATTAACATAGTTGCTTCAATTTCTTACATGGTTTACTGGTATCGTGAAATACCACAGGTGCTGTGGGACAGTGCACAAAGTAAGGCTGCGATACCAGAAGAGAAGCTTGTGATTTTGTAACCTGACTAATTACTGTGTAGCTGTTACTTACAACAGTAGTTGTAGTCAAATAATTTGTCTGTTTTGATGAGAGATTTTGTAAGCTAAGGGCATGTAACTTGAGCGAAGCCTCCGTATTGTCAGTCTGAGTGAAACAAAAAGGATTTTCCACAAATCTAAATAGTGAACCAAAAATAGTTATTTTGAAGACAGCTCAGAACTGGGATTAAAAATGAGAAGATATGTATTATTCCAGAAGGAAACTGTAAATGTTTGAGAGAATTTTTGTGTGAATTTTTACCCTCTTCAGTAAAGATAGCCTGCTCAGGTGATGTTCTCCTATATCTGCAAATATTTATTGGATTAGATGGCTGGATATTTTAAACAAAGTAAAGCTCTTGATGAAACTCAGTGTAAGTTTCCATATGGAAACTATGTCAAACATAATCAAAGCAGACATGCAAAATATTAACAGTTACACTTTGTAAATCCTTTAAAGTTTTGACAAGACTTTTATTTGTTAGCCATTAATATGCCTTTTTCAGATACTCAGTGAAATACGACTTTTTCATCCAAAAGTTTATTAGTCACTGGAAAGAGACCTGTGAAAAGAATTGTAATGTGGTTAGTGGTTATAAAGGACTTGCCATGTGTGTTTAGAACACTGCCATTCCTTTCCTACACTCCACGTGAACTTCTCTGAAGATATAATGGATTTGGATACAATTCATTATGTTTTTACAAATAATATGGATTTTCAGTTGGTCGTACAGATAAAGGTGTTGTGACTACAGCTTAACAGTGAATGCAAGCTTTAGTGGAGTTCTTTGTTTCCTGAGCCATCTTCTTGGACAACTTTTAAAGAACTGTGGCACTAATGTAAAGCTAGTGGTGCAGTATCTGTACTGTATTTTGTTTGTCTTCATCAAGTGTTGTGCGTGACGTGAGGAAATGGCCTGAGGTTGCACCGGGGAGCTTTAGGTTGGATATCAGAAGAATATTGTTATGAAGAGAGTGGATGTGCACTGGGCTGTGTGCCTGGGGGCAGGGTGGAGCCCACATGGAGCTGTGCAGACATGGTGCTTGGAGACATGGCTCAGTGGTGGGCATGGGTTAGGTGATGGTGGAGCTAGAGTATGTTAAGGATCTTTTTAACCTACGTGGTCCTATATACATCAGTTCATAGACATCCTCATCTTCTCCTGCCCCGTTATGTTTTTTCGTGGGGTTTTACCCTTTTCCTGCTCATAAAAACATGGATTATTAGGGGAGATATATTAACATTGCTAAAATATTAGCATCTCAGAGATAATTTGGAAGTCCTACTGCTATTAACTCAAAGGTGATGTGATGAATGAAAAATGAGATTTCTTTATATTCTCATGAGATGGTTGTAAACTTCTTCCAGTCCCCTGACAGGCGCCAGTGCGATCTTCAACCGCATCTGATGGAAGGTACTTTACAGCCTTCCAGCACCCTAGAGCCCGCTGAAGGGCAGTTGGGGCAGCTGTTCCTGGGCAGCATGCAGCACGTGGGCTGCTGCCAACCGCTGTCCATGGCTGGCGCAGAGGCTGTGCTCAGCCTGGGGAGCTTGCTTGGAGTTAAAGCAATTAATGCCAGGCACGGAATTGATCTCAATTTGTTCCCCTTTCCTCCTATGAGTGTGTTACTGTAAGTGTGTGAAGTTAATGTGCAGAATAACGCTGAATGGTGCATTACTTTGCTGAGCTCCTAACTTACATTCAGAGTTGTTTGGTTTTGATGCTGTGGTTTTCTGCACCTTCAGCAAAGGTGGTTTTGTGCCAACGTGCTGAAATTTTGAGAAATCCTCCTGAAAGTGGTACTGTCAACAGCTATCTGTGGTACGTGCTGGATCCTAACAGCGCTTTGCTGAAATTCTGCTAAGCAAATCTCCATATAAAAATGCAGGGAATAGGTATGTATGTGGCATGTTTCTGAGACATACTTCTTGTTGTGCCATTTTTATGGACAGGAAACAACCTCTTTCAGCCGAAGGTCATTTCTTCTTCCCAACAATTTTGAAATGACGTGATGTCTTTTATTTTTATCATTCATCTTTCCCACTTTCTACCTTTCTGTATTTCTTTCCAGATGCAAGGACGTCTTAATTTGTAAAGAACCTTTTTTCTTAGAAGTAAATAGTCAAAATGGGGCAATCGGAACAGGTCTGATGGGTATCCAGGGCTGTATTTCCAGTTCATCCTAAGACGCAGGTCTCTGTGATGGTAAATACCAGTGACTACAGAGGAGGTGGGATCAGAACATTCCCAAGAATACCCAAGAGGGAAATAGATAAGTAGCTTGATGGCTGTTTACAAGCACACAGGCATGAGAAAGCACCGAGAAACCTTCCTTCTTGCTGACAAAGTGAAGAGTGGATTGGACTTGTCCTACAAGACTTTCCTGATATTGGAGATATACCCATTCCTCAGATGCCTAGCCAACATGTTTTATTCACAAGTTCTGGGGTTAAACTCATCTTCACATTTGGCAGCAGATAGGCTTTGCAAAGCTCTTCAGCATTTTTTGTCCTTTTTCTGTAGCAAAGCACGTGGATTTGTTTGTTTGATCATCTTAGTTCTTATCTTATGTAATTAATTCCCAGACACTGCAAGAGCCCTGGGTGGTGATGATCCTTCCAGTTCCCTTAGCATCTGTTTTTTCTCAATAATCTAATCTGCTGTGAATAGAAATATTTAGTTTATTAATGCTTGTACAGCCAGTATGTAAGAATGTGGGTGAAATTTATCATAGCCTAGCTGTGATCTCACAGTCCCTTTTGAACCTGTGAAAACTATCACAGAAGTTTTGTGTGTAGTGAGGAGAACGAGAAATGCTAAAAATAAGACTTTAAATTATTGAAGAATGAGAATCTGAACTGAAACAGAACTGCTGGGTTTTTAGAGTCTACAGGGATATGGAACCTGCTAAACTTCACACAGCATCATATTCAAACTATTCATAGATGAAACCAAATGATGAATTAACTTGAAAATTTCTGTTAAGAATGCATTTAAAGGAATGGTTCTAGAGCTTAATTTAAGGAACCTTGGCTTTTGTCTTTCAGGATAAATTACGTTGTTGCTGTGGGTAGCATGGGTAGCATGTGGGTACCATTTGGAAACAGCAAAGAAAGAACACTTGAGAAAGTACCCTAATTATATTAACTGTTCTTCCATGCAAAACGGACACATTGCAATAAATGCACAAGCAGGTGTGACCTGCCTTTAAAACACCAGTTGTGCTTTACTCTCTTGTATTCAGTGTTTGCTACCATTGGCTTTTTAAATGCAAGAAAAAAGCTCCTTTTTGCTATGCACAGGATATGCAATTACGTTATCTGTAGACCTGTCAGGAATTCATGAAATTATGTTTCTGTATTATTATCTTGCCTAGGTGAGGAAATGTAAACTGTGGTTTTTGTGCTAAGAGAATTTATTAAAATGATTACCTCTGTTATTGATTACCTTCTTAGAACTTTGCTAATTAAAAGTCTTTTGAATTTAGGGAGTCTTTTAAAACTAAGTCTGGTAAATGGAGATACTGTTTTTCTTTCTCTAAAGTTCAGAGTTCAGATGAAGGATGTTGTAGCAGAAATGCAAAGTCATGGCCTGAAGCAGTGATGGAGCACCTGGTGGGAGGCAGGGCCAGCCCATGGGAGCTCAGGTGCATGCAATGCTGCTGAGTGATCTGAAGGGCTGGAGCCAGGATCCACCCCTTCCAGACCTCATTTAAGGGCTAGCAGTGGAGGTGAGAGTATCTTACTGGCGATTTCTGTGTACCTGAGGCCTTCCAAAGGTAAGCATGTTCTTTATTTCTGTGCCCACAGCCGTTGCATTTGAGCAAATCTTCACTCGCTGCAGCCTAGGGCCTTGCTACTCTGCTGTTATTGCTGTGCTTTCTATCATGTTACAGATCCCTCTGAGGAAGCGTAGAGGGGATGTGATGTTAGAACCATGTGCTTAGCTATCCGGGGTCACAGAGTGGAGCAGAGGGCATTTGACTTTGTGTTCATCTGCTTTTTGTACTTATTGTGTGGTTTGAAAATCTGAGGGTTTGTTATTTCAAAACTATTGTTACCAACTTCTGATGCAGTGTTTTGATATCTCTTCCTGAGAGCTGAACTGCAAATCTTCCTGTTGAAGCTGTTCAGGGAATGCATTAATCATAAATGTTTTTTTGTCAGTGATTTTTTTTTTTTTTTTTTTGTTACTTAAGTATCCTCTTATTTTG
>JAOWBP010050918.1:2493-17326 GCA_028571105.1 Tragopan temminckii | reverse complement strand
AAGGCAGGGAGGGACATCCTGAATAGACTATGACCCAGTGACCCTTGCATGACACATGCTAGGGCAAAGGACAACAAGTAAGAAGTGAAGAGCAGTGGAGGAAAAGGAATAATCAGAATGGCAGAAAGTAAGACTTTATGCACAAAACCCAATGGCATGCAGTATCCTGTAATAAAGGCATTGGAACAGTGTAACAGGTGATTCAAATGAGGGGAGCAGAGACTCGGAAAAGGGGAGACCAGATATATAACTGAAATTGACCTTGGGAACCAAGGAGGAAGTGTGTTTCTCTTTCTGAATCAATTATTGGAAGTTTTTGTTAACTTGCAGTGTTTTGTTCAAAACACCTTTGAAAACCTTTTGGTATTTTTTCCTTCTTCTCCTGGCCATTCCTCTGTTATTATTGTGTCAAGGTGAACTACTTCTTAAATGAAAGAATGTCTTTTTTTATTTCAAGATAAGTCTAAGTTTTTTCAAAAAGCTGCAGGTACAATTATGACCTTACCTAACACCATTAAGCAACACTTTCAGGTGGGGCTAACTAACTACTGATTTTGTTAACAGTGTAAATGTTATTAATTAACATGCTGAGTTTCACACGTTGAGACCACAGCTAAAAGTCTTCATCTCTGACAATGCTTATTTTGTTGTCATGAAAAGTCAGTTTTATTTGTATATATATGTACACTTACATATGTGTGTGTATACATATATCTATATATATAAAAAATTCATATTATGCAGCTGGAAATGTCATGTTTATTGTTTCTATAAAGCTGCTTTTCAAAATAATGATAAGCATTTTAAATGGTATTGCACTTAAAATATAAGATGGTGAGATGTTAATTATTAAATTCAGTACTGAAGAACATGATATATAACTCCAGACGTATCCTGCTATAAACTTTAAAACAGGAAACTGCAATTTCCCAGCACAAACATTTACTTTAGGCTTATTCTAATCAGAAATCCTGTATATCAAAGATTCACAAGTTTTCTGTGCACTCCCTTATTACAATATACACAACTATAGTTAGGAAGAACATAGAGTGTAATGTTACAGATTTATAAAGAGAGGCAAACTCCAAAAGAGTTTTTCCTTAGAGTCACAGATTTTTTTTTTTATTATTATTCCAGAAGAAACTATTCTAAAATGCTTACCTATTTCAACAACAGCTTAGTTGATAGGAAAAGTGTTTCTTCAGATGTTTTCAGCAGCTGAGGGTGATTTATGCTGCGTGTACAGAAATGAAGTGATAGGACTTCACTCAAATGACCATCACATGAGAAAAAATCCTTGTAATGGCTGCCATGATTGTATTTGTTAGTTTGTTATCCACTTGTCCACTTACAGAAACTGTAAAAAGAGAATGGACCACTACTAAATTCAATCACAGCAAATTAAAGATGAAAACAGACCCCACACTGTTGCTGTGTTTCACTCATGATACTGGCATCTAAACAGAGACAAATTGAAGAGAAGGAATCTCTTTCATTTCTGGGAAGTGTAACAGTAAGCCAATGGTATGTTTGTGGAAACAATCAATAACATATCCATCACCACAATGGCTTTAGCAATTGTCCTTCTGTCAGTTTCCCATGATACAGTGTTACAATTCAGGCTTAAAATGCTATCTTCATTAGGTCTGGTCTCCCTTCCCTCAGATCTTCCAGGAAGCTATTCCCTAAGAGTAGCGAAGCACGGTCCAGACCAGCAACAAAGCTGTGAAGGGTCTGGAGCACAAGTCATACAAGGAGCAGCTGTGGAAACTGGGATTGCTTAGTCTGGAGAAGAGGAGGCTCAGAGGAGACCTTATTACCCCCTACAGGTACTTGAAGGGAGGTTGTGGTGAGGTGGGGGTCAGACTCTTCTCCCATGTAACAGTGATAGAATGAGAGGGTATGGCCTCAAGTCGTGCCAGGGGAGATTCAGGTTGGACGTTAGAAAAAAATTTATTCTCAGAAAGAGTGGTGATGCATTGGCACAGGCTGCACACAGAAGCAGTGGAATCATTGCCTCTGGAGGTGTTTAAGAAATGGGTGGATGTGGCACTGACAGATGTGGTTAGTGGTCATGGAGGTGAAGGGCTGGCAGTTAGACTAGGTGAGCTTAGACTCTTTTCCAACTTTAAAGATTCTATGAGTCTATAACTTTGGAAGGAGGCTGCTACATGCAAAAGCCTTTTGCATTTTGTCAGAATGACAAACATCAGCACATGGTAACAGAAAATATTACTTGCCATGTTACTGGAAAACTGTGCTCCTATTTTCTCTGTTGTGAGATAAGATGCTGCCTTTTAGCCGAATGTTCTCTGGGTGCTTTTCTCAGCAGGACCGAAAGTTTACAGCACAATGACAGCCTTTGTATGAGCTATGGCATACATCTGAGTGCTGTGTCAGCGTGCATTTCCTTCTTGACTTTTATCAGCCAGCAAGAAATCTCCAATTTTTTTTTTTATTTTTTTTTATTTTTTATTTTTTTTTAAGTACAAATATATTAATGATATATCTGAAAATCCCTTTGGTTTCCATTACAAAAGGCAGAAGACTATGAATACTCAGGCTTCCAGCTGAAAGATCATGGAGCCAACATGCTAACTCTTCAAAGGCTGTAAGTACAAATTTGTATTATTAACATTCTTCAAAGACCTTGTTGCTTACATCATTACTGTTGTCATCTATGCCAACAGTATCTATGATTAAGCTTTCAGAGTTAGATATACTATTGTGTTAAAAGATCCTTACTTTGCTGAGTAATAAAATGACTAGAATATTGCAAGGATAAGTAAAAAGATATGGAGCCTTCTCTTTGTGGCTTTTTCTAGGACTAAGACCTTGTAATACAAACAGCTGTCTCTGCAGGAACTATAACTACCACCAATGTAAAGTTGAAAGATGCTGAAAGGACATGCAAGAATAATTTTTTTTTTTTTTTTTTTTTAAATCAATAGTTACTGAATGTTGAATTTGTTTGAGCACAAGTGAATACCAGCACTTCACATTTATACCTAACAGAAAACAATTGAGCTAAGATTTCACTTTATGAATGGTGTAGCTAAAAGTGGGCTGGATAGTTGCTTTTCAATCCAGTTAGAAAAGGCCACCTTCCCAAATACATTTAGCTTCCAATCATAAAATGAAAAAAACCCATTCTTTGACAACACAACAGAGTTCAAAATTAGAATTGAAGATTTTAATACTCCTCTAAAACATACTTAGGCGAGGGGCTACTTTTCACTTAAAGTCATTAGAGTCACATGAAACAATTTACACAGTTCATCACTCAAGTAACAAGTTCCTAAAAATGAGAGAAATGCATTTTTTCAGTACATGCTCTGCCAAATACAGCTTTTGCTCTGTAAGTAGCTATCATTCTCCTGTCCACGCTTGAAGGTTTCCTTTCCAAGCTAATACTTCTGACATCTCTGCTCCTATCCCTGCTGTACACTTGAATTGCACAGCTGAGGCTTTCAAGTCTGAAACACTTGTGTATCTGGTTTAGTAGTTTGTGGAGCACAGTTTAAGAGATAGGAAAGGAACATAAATTAATACATAGAAATAGCCATGTTTTTGACAGTAGGTGGAAAGAGCTGGGAGAGTACACACAGCACTCCATTAATTCACCTTGACTCGTGCCATCCTGCCTTTTGCTGGAATTCTTTTTAAGAATTGGAATTTCCTTTGGAAGAGCTTGCAGATGGCTTAGTGCACACTACTTGACTACGCTATTTCAGTCCTTTTCTGCTTACTGAAACTGCTTGCCGGTTTGCAAGTGATTTACAGTTTTTTCCACAACTGAGAATGCCTGGTGCGATCTATTACATATGGGAATGTACTGACATGGCTTTCATCAGAAATTTTTTTTTCTAAAGGACAGCACAATACTTTCACTGTTTTGTTGATTTCGTAACACTCTACTGGACACATAGCATCCTTATGCACATCTTGGTTTGTATTTTTTTTGTGATCTTTTGTGAAAGATATTTGTTTTGGCTAAATGCCACAATCAATAAATACCTGTTCATTAATTTGGCAATTTCTAACTCAACATGCTTCACAGGATTTGATGAAAATAGATTTGATTAAAAAAAAAAAAAAGAAAGAATATAAGGGTAATTCCAAGAGTGCTCATTGAAAGTTGAAATTTTCTACTTACTTAGTTATTTTTTAAACTGTATATAGAACTCTGCACAGAGAGACTGTTGTACTTCTTCAACTGCTGAGACAACCAAAGCAATCATGCCCTAAGCACTGACATCTTCATAATGAAATAATTTACATCCACCTTTAGAGAAGAATGAACTGTATTAGTTAAAGAATGTTTATGCCATTGGATTGATGTAACTTCCTACATAGTTCTAATAAAATCACCATCATAAAGGCTCAGCCCTGATGTCACACTGAAAGTTATTGTCAAATAGTACCTTAATTACTTGAATCAACAACAGAATTAATGGGTTTGATGCTATCAACTATTCAGTAAAAACTGGAGACAAGTCAACAGAGATACATAATTCCTCCCAACATTAAAATCTGAGAAACTGAATATAAAGCATGGATGGTAAAAGAGAAAGCTTTAATACTGTCTGTCAATAACACACAAATGTTATGGTCCTCAGCACTGCCATTTAATTTAACACATTCAAACTGATAGTCCCACGTGAGGAGCAGCATGTAGCCAATTTTAAGAAAGGACTTACTTTTTCTACCTAATCTATTATTTCCAGTTATTATTTACAATTCTTTCCCTGTAGGGTGCTGCTGGTAATTAAACCATTATCTGCATGTCCCTCAAACACTGATGTTTTTATCTTCTCTTGAATTAATTTTCATAATACTCACATAGTAATTATAAACAGTAGGCTTCAGTCCAGACAAAGACAGTCAAACTCAAATTTAGATTAAATAACAGCAAATTACAGCTAACAGTGCAGTGCTGGACTGCTAAGAAAGAGATTCTGCTGGAAAGTAGTGCAGACCACTTACACAGGCTTAACAGTGGTGAGATAAGTACAACTGAGAGCTACAGTACCTGACAGAGAAGTAGGCAGTTCCTTAGATTTTTAATGGCAAAATCCTCCTTCCTATCTTCCTGCGTTTTCATGTAACTCTCAACTTATACTGACAATTAATATTTCTCACTTAAGAAAAAATCTTCTGCACTAGAATCAATTGTATTCCTTATCTTGCCGGTATTCGGGTACCACTGCAGATAGGTTACCGTGTTTGCAAAGTTTCCTGAATCAAGCTTAACTGCTGACAGTTAAGAGAACACATCATCACCACTTGAAAGCAAAGGTTAGAAATGTACTTCAGGAAACTTCACTTCCCTAGGATAAAGTTAACTTTGGTGGGTTTTTCCAACCGTATAGAGAGATGTAAAGTAGAAGTCAATGACGAAATCTATGCTGTGTGAACTTTGCTGCAGTGGTTCGCTTGGCTTTGGTGAATTTGAATGGAATTTTGGCTGCATCATGTTTGAAAATTGCATTTAGCTATAATGTATCTATATGACAAGAAAATTGCATCTATTATAATCAATTCTTTATCATAGATCTGCATTGGAATCAGAGTATGAAAGCTCATGAAGATTCTCTTCTTATTATTTTTATAAACTGCTTTCCTGAAGTGTAGGACATTCATGCAGAAATTCTACTTTAAAAGTATCTAAATATAAAAAAACATTTTCTCATTTCTGTTAAAGGAATATATTATTGAAGTATAGCTGATGCCAAATACACCTGATTTATTAGTAGGGCTTTTGTATGTATTCTTTGGAATACATAAAATATTAATGAAAATTAAATTTCATTTGGTGTGGTTCCAAAGACGTTTCAAACCACATACAGTTACTGCATTAAAATAAAGGTCTTCAAAGGCATTTTGGTCTGATGGAAAAAATAGAACATGATCAGTGACAACTTTTCTATGCTAGTAGAAAATGCAGATTTAAGGCATTTCAAATGGTATTCCTAAAGTCACCTCTTCCCAAATTAAGCCAAAATGCTTAATTTGACAGACAAAGATGTAACTGAGAACATCAATACTACACTGTTCAGAGGAGTCCAATGTGTCAATTTAAGCATAATCTGACTACTTAAAACAGTAAGTACAGAGATCAGTATTTCAGTCAACTCATATCAGGAAAGCACCACAACACCCTTGCTGCCTGTTGCAACCACCCACAGCACAAATGGCAGCAAAACACCCGGACATATATTTTGGTTGCAGCATCAGCACATGGAACCACAGGGCAGCAGGGTTAACTAGCAACGTCAAACTCCAAGTTACCATGATTTAATCATCAGCAGTAGTTACGAGAACTTTGCCACTTTTGCTGTAGTAACTCTCTTCCCTTGAAGTTTAATAACGAAAATATGTCCTTGCTTTGCATACACAAACTAAGAACTGCCTCTTGGCTTTATCAGTTTGTCTGGATATTCAGGATTTTGACGGCATGGGGAGTGGGAAAAGGATATTTACACAACAAAGCTTTAGGCACTTGGTGTACTTCCTTCCCCCTCCTTGTCTCCAGTGTCTGCCAGGTTTACATTTGCTGTGACTATAGCACTTCTGTCTCCTCTGAGAACAAAACACCAGAAGCAGCCTATCACCTCTGGGTTTCTGATAAAGAAAGGAAATAGGATTTAAATTCACATGACAGGTTCTCAGCTAATCACTTTTAGTAACTGATAGTGCTATTGTGCATATTAAGTAGGGAAAATTATTTGTGTGTACGAACAGCCATCCATCTACTTTAAGTCTTCTACTGAGAAATACTTCTAAGGCTAATTCTGATTTACTTTATTAATCCTTTCCCCACTTACGCAAGATTATGATGTAAGCCTACATCAACGGTTCTGGTGAAATAACAACTGAAGATAAGCGTTGTCAGAGAACACCATCTGATTTTCAGCTGCTAAAAGAATTTATCCACAGAAAGTCATCAGTGTCATCAAAACTATCAGTGCAATGACGAATATGAGTATCAGACCTGGAGGCTGAGCATGGTCAGATTGGCAACCATTAGCAAAGACATCAGAGTTTATAAATATCTTTCTTTCTCTTAATTTCCTAGACTTTCAATTATGGTTCACGTAGTACACACTTACCTGAAGCTTCCTCACCTTGTTCTGAGAAGCATAGGGGCATGTCCTGGGTAAGCATCTCTGGGTGCTCCTCCTTGAGCAGAGCCTTGGAGGGGTTGGATAAAAGAGCCTCCAGAGTCCCTTCCAACCCTTACCTTTCTGTGCTCCTTGGATATGGAGGCACCTCTCCTCTCTGGTAGATACGTAATTTAAACCGAAGTGGAATCAGACTGGTGTTTTGAAAGCAACATTTTAAAATAGCACACGTAAATGAAATGCAGATGTTCTGCATAAGTAGGGTCATTATGGAATGGGACATGGTGATTCTGAAAGGTGTGCTCTATACTCAAAGGGAGCATATGAATAGGAGGGAGACTGACTTTGTATATACTCTGATACCATACACTCTGGAGATTATCAGAATTGTATGTAAATACTTAGTGTAATAGGACAAGGGTTTTAAACAAAAAGAGGGGATATTTAGACTTGATGTTAGGAGGAAATTCTTTACCCAGGGGGTGGTGGGGCACTGGCTGCTCAGAGAAGCTGTGAATGCCCCATCCCTGGAGGCATTCAAGACCGGGTTCAATGGAGCTCTGAGCAGCCTGAGCTCGTGCATGGCAACCACCATGGCAGGGGGTTGGAACAGAGTGAACTTTAGGGTTGCTTCCAACCCCAAGCCATTCCACTATTCTATGTCATACCACCATATATTGGATTATTAATGCTGCCCACTCAGACATAAGAAGAGCTGAAAATATGAACAGTATTAAAACCAAAACTTTTAATTCTTAAGGTGAAAATGTGCAGTAAATTCCATACCATAAGTTTAATACACTTCTATGTTACAACATTTCATTTATACTTGCAATATATTTCATTTATTTTCTCTACATGGTTCATTTATACTGAATGAAGTCTTTTGTAGGTAAAGAAAAGCTGAAAGGCAACCGATGGCAACTACTTACGTGGTGCACGGGAAAATGACTGTTACGCAATCTGTGACCATCGTTAGATTGTTTGTCTGCATTTCTCTATAGAATTTGCAATTTCAATGAAGAATTAAGAGATATATTTAGAATTTCCTTATTTCACTAGAACAATACAGTAATTCCTATTACACTAAGTATTTACATAAAATTCTGTTAACTGTGATGATTTCCAGAGCGTATGGTAGAACAGAGCATAACACTTTGCTCAGTTGTTCTCAGCATATGAATTGCAATTTTCAGGCCAAAAGCACAGCTTAAATTCAAACAGGATAAGTTGGTGTACATAATTAGAAGTATGGAAACCAATGGAAAGAAAGAGCTAGTTTAGCTTTTCTAAAATCAGACTCTCATTTAATTCCAGTCTTGTTTTACTTTTTCTTTCTATCATTTGGATAATTTGACTGCCACAAGGAAACAGCTGTGGGTGTCCTCTGTAGTCCTATAATGATGCTGAGTTCTTAGATCTTTTTCTGTAAGATTTAGTATCTGAGATGGGTTATGGAAAGTGGAATTTACCCAGATATCCTTGCTTAATGACTCCCCCAGATTACTTGGATAGAATACATTATTTCCCAGTTTGTTTCTCTTCACCACTGGTGTAATTTACATCTAAATTATTGTATTAACATGTTTTAAGACCAAAAGTCTTGACTGTTACAAATGCATATTAGAGCATAAATATCTCATCAAATTTGGCAGAACTACGGGGGGAAAAGAATCAGTTGAAAAATAATGGAATAGGAGATTGAAACAGAGAAAGCAGATTAGATCATTCACTGCAGTAATCTTTCACAGTGCTGAATACCAGCTGCAAGCAGACAAGGAATATGGGCACAGCCACTGCTATGTGGAAATTGCTCAACTCTAAGAAATAGAATTGTTGCTGAAAATACCATTTGTAATAGCACTGTTACATTGTGCATTTCAGGATTGCTGCTTAAAATTTTTTTTAATAGCTAATTTTTTACTGCCAGCTATCTTTGCAGTAAAACAGAGAGATCAGTTTGTGAAGACAGAGCCTCTCCAACACAAGCATTTCTTATGGGTGAATGACGAACATTCACCACAGTGGTCTGTTTTTCTTCTGGAGACAGAGTAATTAAGTATTGTGTGCACCAGTGGCAAGTTGTTTTGGAAAGACAGAAAGATATACTAGAGCATTATCATCAATAAAATTTGTAATTAATAAATCATACCAGATGAAATAAGAAGCACTCAATATTTGAATCTTCTAACATTTTGGTTCCTTCAATAGCAATTCTTCTTTAAAATTATCAGCTTTATTGAGTTTGTGCTACAGAAAACAGAAATTCTCAATTGAAGGTCCACTAGTTGAATGAAATTCATATGAATTTACTAGTGATATATGTACAGTTTTAAATCCTTTAAACTTTACAATAAAAATTCTGTCACTGAATCCAAGTAAAATCTAGATTTATTTGTTTGTTTTGGTCCAGTCCTGTGTTAGAAATGGTTCATAAAATAAATAATCGAACTCAGACATAAAAACATATAGCTCTCCCTTCCGAAATTCCAATCTGTTAGGAAGGTAGGGAAGCCAAATCTCTGTCTGATTCTCTTTGCATGGTTTTGCCAAGGAAGCAGTACACAATGTCTGTTGATTCAAATATGCTGGAGTAGGAAGTCTAATTAGTCAGCAAAGAGATGGTTATTCCTTTGTAGTCTAATTGATGCTGGATATCCATCAACATACTAATACACGCCCATTTTTAACAGAAGGGTGCTTTGTAAATCTTTGGCATGCTTACACCTGATTCCTTCTCTAATGCATTGTGTACTGTTGTTGGAAGTACCACCCCAGGCTATCAGTCAGAGCAGCTTCCAAGACAAAATTAATACATACTTGAATATTTTTTTGTTTTTAAAATAACACTCCTATTTGATGGAAATTAGTTACAAACTCAGGAGGAAAGAGGTAATACACCTTTCGAATACATAAAAACCCCACAAAGAGAACCGGCAGCAGTTATGCAGGATGATGACAGCTAGAGCTCAAGGATGCTGCTTCTAGCTCTCCACCCTCCAGATAACCTGAGATTGTACTTCAAGGTTTTGTTATTCAAGAACCTTGCAAAATATAATGCAAAACTTTATAAAAATGGCATCTGCACTGCAAAGTACTGACTCAAGTATTTTTTTCCCCCTAAATTAGTCTTTGTATACAGGATTTTCATTTTGGCAACTTTAGCCAATTTTCACATCCAAAACTGTAATTAAAGAAAATGAACAGAGATATATCCTGTTAAGAAACAATATACTCAAAACCATAATGGAAAACACTGAAAAAGTCCCCAGCACTTGCCAACGTGGAATAAAGCTATATCCAGAAACTCATGGAAATACACCACTGACACAATTTTCTCCTTCTAGTTTACAAATTGCTTGTTTTGTATATGATGCTCAAGAAAAATACATTTATGATTATCTATAAGAAGAACAAAAAAAACCCATCCTTGATTAGTCTGCTGACTCTTAGGAGAATTTGCAAGGTACAGAAATAAGTGAATCTTTCCACCCAGGCCTAGGACGCTTTGAACAAAAATGTGGATCTAAAACAAAAAGTGAGAAGTTGTGGAAATCTATGTTGGCAAGCTATATCCAGAAGATAACAAAAAGAATTTCTATAGCATGCCAAGAACTTTATGGCACAGGCAGAAAACTGCAGTCTCCAGGAAGAGTTCAGAATGGGTTATGCCAGATGATAAACAGGAGTTCTGTTCCCAAGCTAATCTTGAAAGCTGCAGATGTAGGAATGAACATATCTGACAAACATGACACACGAGCCTTCAGAATACATAGTGCATTCTATACCATGTCTTCCATAGACTCCAGCATTGCATGGCAAATGGACAAAATAATGATAAACAACGATGAAATTAAGTTTGTTTAAACTTAGAATCTGTGTTTAAAAACTTTAAGAGCAGTTTAGCAGTTAAAATATTCTGATCCAAGTCAACTCTAAAACTCTGAACTGATTTTTATGAGTATTTATCTGTTTTCATGATCATTTCTTCCACTTAGAGAAATCTGGATGTAGGTTATCCTTCATCCTCAAACTATTTCCTTCCCCTGCCCTTGGAGGTTTTCCCTACTTCTCCTTTATATACTCTGCAATAACATGGCACCAAATAATATGATGTCTCTAATAACCTATTGTTCCTGTACAATTACAAGGAGTCATGGAAATCATGTTGCAACTGTGCGTAAAATGGCATACAGATGTATAAGCGCGCTCCACCTTGGGAGAACAAAGCCGCCCATCCACCAGCAACTCATACTTTTTAGAACATAACATCAATAATAATAATAATAATAAAAGCTATTGACTAAAGTACCTAACATTACTGTTGCCACATTGCAAGGCAGTGGTTGAGTTTGTTTTAGAATGTTTATGTGATTTGTTCATGATTCATGGCAACTCCAGCAAAGAAGTTGGCTGTACGCATGAAACAGTAATTGAAAGCAGCCAGAGAGAGAAGTAAACAGAATAAAAAGAATATATATTTTTTGCACATGAATATTGTTATTGCCCAATTTTCTGTGCACAGAAATCCACATGCTTATTTAATGTTCTAATTTTGTCCCTAGGAGAGCGCTTATTTCATCATCTTAGTGGAAGATTTCTATAGGACTTGATTCCTCCTCTGATAAAGAGAAAACTTGATATCTAGACACGAAATTTGGTATGATGGAATCAGACATTACTAAACTAGAGGCCACTGTTTATATGCGGAATTTTATTAACTTCCTTTTCATGTACAATCTGTCCAGATCATTTTCTTCCCTCCTTGCCCATTTTGATGACAAAAATTAAAATCTGTGGTGACAGGGAAAGGAAGAAGCAGAAAAGTCATTATTTGCATTCAACAGCTGAAGACTTGCAAAGGATTCCAGGATTTAGTGTGATCGTGGAGCATGTGGGCTTTTCTGTGAATCCCAAAAGTTATGATTTGTCATTTGGTGACAAGTTTTAAATTTAAACAACTATCAGATAAAAATGCATGTGCCAACTTTTGAAGCCATGCTTTACAAGTGTGAAGTATGTTAAAAGACAGTTTTAAGCACAACAGTAATTACAGAATCACAGAATGGCTGTTGAAAGGGACCTCAAGGATCATGAATCTCCAACCCCCCCCCGCCACAGGCAGGGCCACCAACCTCCACATTTAATACTAGACCAGGGCCCCATCCAATCTGGCCTTGAACACCTCCAGGGACGGGGCATCCACAACCTCTCTGGGCAGCCTGTGCCAGCACCTCACCACTCTCTCTGTAAAGAACTGGAAAGTTCATGAACGTCATTGCAAATAAGAAAGGTAAACTCATGGTACTGCTATAGCAGTTATCAAGGAGAGAGGCACAGAAAATCATTCAGAGAAAAAGCAACCTAAAGATGCTGATTTCAGGCTGAACTCTAACAGATGAGCAGATGTTTTTCTCTGCCTTCACTGTACAGTGTAATAACTCAGTGAGGTGCTTAAACTAGATGGTGAAGAAAACAAAAGAGTTATATTTGAAGTCCAGGTTCTGGAGCCCAGCTTTGCTGCAAGCAGATAATTTATCTAGCAAACCCTAGGACACAGAAAAACATGCACTGAATCCTTGATAATATTTCAACAAATGGTATCATCCCTTCAAGTTCACTGTGGCTTTCTCAACAAACTTAACTGCTACAAAAAACAAGTTCTTTACCACAACATGTAAGTTCCAAAATTTAGAGAAAATTCAGTTCAAGACTCTTTTTATTTATTAATTCAGTAGCTTTCACTTGTATTCCATGGCCAAACTAAAGGAAAGGAACTTCAAGAACCACTTTCTTGGCAAAAGCTGTAGAAAATGCTTCATCCCATCTTATGCTCCCCCTACTCCTCTTTTACCACGTTTCTCTTCTCCCAAGTTAAACTTCATACCTGTTCTCTCAAGCACCCGCTGTAAGGTATGAAAATGAAACACTCCGCTGCTTGTGAAGAAGCAAGCACTCAGGTTCTTAGATAGTATCACATTTTAAATGCACGGGATATTTTAATATGTAAATCTTAAGGTCATAATTCAGTCCTAATTCCCACAACATAACACCACACCACAGACGTTTTCCAGAAATCATTACTGAACATAATTTCAGGTGCAAATTCAGGATGCAGTGATAGCCACAAAGAATGTATCAAAGTTAAAGTGTTAATAATGATGACTGAGAATGTAACCAAGACGTTACAGTCTCGGCAAAAATTTTAAATAGTTTCAGGAAAGAAACCTGCAAACAGAATCTGCAGTTAGTGCAAAGCATCAGTCTGCCAGAACTGACATGCAACTCCTGCCAGTTCTTGTATCCACACATCCAACACCAAAGACTCTCTCAAAGGTATCCCAAGCAGCTGCTGCACTTTTTTTCTTGGTTACATATCTTACTGATGAAAATATCTCCAGAGCTGTTTGAAGATCACAAAACAGAAAAGAAACTGGAAAAGCTCAGAAGATATTTAAAGCAAGAATAGCTCACAGAAAACTGTTTCACCATTCTAATGCAGTAACTTGGTACTCAAGATCTTATTATCAATGCTCACAACAAGTATAAGTGAAATCTGTAACATTATGAACACTTTACCAGCATGAAGAGAGAGAAAGAAAACAACCACAACAATGAGATGAGCTTTCCTTACATTGAAGGCTGTTTTCCCCTCACAGCTAGGCACCATAGCTTCCAGAAGGTAAATAAATGCTGTGACTTCAATGTTAATAGCTCACAATGTTTGATAACGTCAGACAAGTGTAAAGCTAGTACAGCAAAAATTAGAAGCAAGTTAAATAATTTGCTAGCTATTTGTTAAATTCATGGTCTTAAGAAATAAAACCAACAGAGACAGCTTGTGGCCTTCAGTGAGCACAGTCTCCAGTTCCTGTCCCCATTCTGAATTACTTATTTGATTACTACAACACTAAGCACTATTACAGGCTTGCTACTACTCTCAAAGTTAAACGAAGCTGGCAAACTAGAAGCAAACTCTGAACATCACATTGTGCATAAAATAACAATAGGTCAATTAAGTTTCATAAAACAAATGATCTTACCTTTGCAATTATTTCTGAAATATTCTTCAATGATTGCTTTATTGGATATTTGGCCATATCCCACTGGAACCTTGTTATATATGTGACCAAGTCAACTAAAGCAATAAAGAAGGACTTTAAGACAGACAATATTGTTTACAATGATCAGCAACCTTTACGTTCCTTCAGAGACTAGTGATGACAGACCCAAAGGATCAAAAGGCCTCGGAATGTGAATATTTCATATGCAGTTCTATAATTACTTGCCATTTTGGATCCTATCATTTCTTCCATGGCAAATGACTCATAGGAAAACTTACTTCCGTGCCTAAACTAGGCTTTCAGACCAACAAAGAGAAGCAGCAGTAAGTATGTTTCTGGATCACCTCCTTCCCTCCCACTCCTTTTTACAATGCATATGTTATTGACAACACTTTACCTCCATTAGCCAGAAGATTTTCCTGAACTTTGTCTTTACTGTCTTCTAAAACATCAGCCATATACTGGGCCACCTTCTTTACAACACTGAAAAATGAAAGATTAAGCTATAAATAAGAGGAAAAAAATGCCATTTTGATTAACACCATTCATAGAACTCATCTAAAATTGTCCGGGAAAAGAATTAAGAGATTGGATCAAAAACAAAGCGTTAATTGTTTTACATGTAAGCTTTCTAAGAGCACAAAC
>JAOWBP010050917.1:0-17327 GCA_028571105.1 Tragopan temminckii | reverse complement strand
TAAAAGTTTGCCCTCAAATCCAGCCCAAATGGTGGCATGTCCTAAGGCAGGAATTTTCTTACTGTATTGGCACTCCTCAGGCTGTGGTGGGCAGAACTTTACTACATGCAGCAGAGAAGCTTTGCTCCAGCTGAGGATCTCGCTGATACCTGATAATATCGGTGGGCAATCAGGGCTGAGAAGAACATCCAGCCAACTTGTGCAGAAATCAGGAAATCTTTTCATGAACGTTTAGTGGAGAACTCTTAAAACCCACGCTAGGTTTTGCAGATATTCCAAAAAACACTGCTGTTTACTGCAGGCACAGCAAGGGAGAGGTGTCTGTTGGCTGCCGTGGCTGGGAGGAGCAGAGCCCTGCATGACTGAATGCAGCAGAGGCCGTGGGACCTGGCCCAGCCATGGCCTGCTTCCCATCTCTCAGCATCGATGGGTCTCCACCCAAGAAGCAGCCTGAGCTGCAGACAGCCTACCTCTTTCCAAACGACTGTACAATTTTAATTCAGACTTTTTTTTATTATTTGCTATCACTCACTATTTTTCCATTGGACTCCGACATTCTTTGCGCTTCCAGGATGGTCCCCAAAAAGCAACAGGCTGATATACTTTTCTCCTCATTTTAGTACATGCCTTCCTTTTAGCTCTTAATACACCATTTCTCATTTGCTTGCATTTTTTGCCTTCAGTACTCACAGTAAAGATACCCCACTGCTTCCTACCCCTCATACAGATCCCAGATTTTGGCTTCCAATCTCTCTTTACACAGCCAAACTCAGGATTTGTATTTTCCCCTGCCCTTGATTCTTCTCCTTGTTCACCTTTGGCTCCAGATTTTACTCTTCCCAAAAAACCTGTGCTGGTCTTAAATCCCAGCTCTGCACCCATCAGTGCCACACCTTACTTCCTTATCTACTTCTCTCATTACTCCCCCTCTTATTTCCATCCCCTGCCTCAGATGAGCTTGTTTTCTCTCTTTATTTGCTGCAGCTGGCACAGGAGCCCAGGAATTGGTAAGAAGACAGGAAACCCCGTTTCCCTGTATTTTATAATTCACAGCTTTTGCCTATCAACTGGAAGAGGAATCACCGCCAAGGCTTGCCCACAGGTGTGCCTGTGTTTGAGCATGTTTACTACAAACAGACTCTTCTCTGAGCTTGGCTGGCAATCTTTAACAAATGTCTCCTTAGTAGGTGACATTGCAGGTGTTTTGAGGTTCAATAACAATTAAATTTGGGCTAATTCCACAGAAGTAGTAAAGCAACAGATCTGTAGTAACAGCCTTCCTAAGCAACAGCATGCCAGTACATTTTAACAACTTACTGAAACAAACAAACAACACATAAGAGGCACACAAGAAACAGCTGAAATACAAACAGCTGAAATACTTCAGTTGAAAGTTTGAAAAAAAATGTGTTTAATTTGAAACAGATACATAGGACAAGAGTTAAAATCTGAGGTAAGGGAGAAAATTGGAAGTGCCAGGCAGCGTATCTGTATCATCTGTTGGCAAAGTCCATCTGAATTTTCCATAAAATCTTTTCTTGTCAGCTGAAACTTTGGGGAGATATCAATGTCTTAAGATAGCCTCCATGTGTGACTTTTCCTTTTTCGCTTTACATTTTTTTGGTGAAAAAAGAAAACCTGTTCTCACCCTTCTGATCTCTGCTCTGCTGCAGCAGTTCTCACTCAGCAATCACCTCCAGAAAAATTACAGACCATTAATTCCACCAGATGCTCACCTCTTTTGCAGCTCTGTTCAGGAAATGCGTAGCCATATCGAGCTCACTGGGGTGCTCTTCCACTGCTTAAAGCCAGGCCCTACGGCTCTCACACCAACGAACACTTCTGAGCCAGCTAATAAACCTGCAATTAATATCCAAGAATTGTCTAATGGAGAAGGCTGAGTTGTTCTTGCAGTCGGAAGAGAAAGAAACGCATGTAAAGGATACCTAACCCACCAGCAGGCAGCTACGTGCTGACTTCCAGGGGGAATACTGCAGCAGAGCACATTTGCTCACAGGCTCTGCAGTATCTGTCAGTGCTGAAGTGACCCTTTCCTTGTTAGAATTAACAGCACTGGTCCACGGGCTTCGAAGAGTATGGCTGCTGGTAGGAACATAAAGCCCTTTTGAGACAGGAACAAGGCTAGCCAAATGTTGAAAATTAATTAGCAGTAAACTCTAACGATCAACTCATCATCTTAATTTCATAAAGTTTTGCCAAGCTTAACGTGTCCCACTCCCTGGGAATGTGGGAATCTCTGCTCATTACTAGTAAAGCCTGATCTTCGTGTTCAGTACGGATCCATAACTTGAGCCCTCAGAGCGCATACGGAGACATGCTCATCCTGCACATGCATCTGGATGGTGTGGTAACTTTTGTTGTAGGGAGGATACAAGGGAAATGTACAAAGTCGAGTATGTGTTCTTCCTCTAAAATCTGCTCACTGGCCTCAGTTCCGGATCTCCTTGACACTACGGACGGTGCCTTGCAGATGCTGAAGTGCCTTGAACTCAGTTGGCAGTGTGGAAAATCCCAACGATGGAAACAAAAGGCGTCTTGCAATGAAAACCACTCCCTAGGCAAGTAGAGATGCTCTCACGTGTGGCATTGTAAATAATTCAAGCTAAACTGGCCCAATCTCTACACAAGTCTGAACAGCTTCAGCTGCCGCTTAAGTCCATGTGAATCACCCTCACCTATTTCAGGTTTGAGTTTGTCTCAATGTCTTTGCTATAACTCTCACAGCAATGTGCTTTCACTTTCTGCACATTTCACTCCCTCTATTTGCTTTGATTTCAACGCTGCAAAAGCTTCTGATTCACTGAATCACGGAATCACAGAACCATTAAGGTTGGAAGAGACCGCTAAGTCCCACCATTGACCCACTCTGCTGCACTTTATTCCAGGGATGAGACACATGAGAACACAGTCTCGAGCGTCTTGTGATCTTCCTGTTTAGCTAAAATGGTGGCACATGTCTTTTGGACACACACTCACTCCAATCCAGCACCATCTAATTGTAGCAGAAAGTTATTTTCTTTATGCTGAAAAGACAGCTACCACTGCATTTCACTGATGTAAGGCTGTAAGCACAGAGCTTTTACTCACTGTTGAATTGAAACCAGAAGTGTGTTCTGGCCAATGGTTCATACCCAGCCATTCTTATCTTTGCTTCGATGGCTAAGGCTTCACATCATTATAATTCCTATGAATCTGCTCAAGAGATGGATACATTCCATGTAGGCTTTTCTTTTAATTTACCCGGGTCCCCTTTCATCTTGCAAACTCTATATTTAATTACATGAATTAAACGAGCTTCATATCATACCTCCTACCTGCTGAGTTTGCTTTCTTTTCTTTTTGGTCTATGGAAGGAGAATGCAACTCTCAGAAGCACAGCTCTTTAATTTTAGTATGTCACTGGTGCTACTGTAAGATCACCTCCCATTGTTTCTCATCTTTAATGAGTGAATAAACAACTAGAAAGGACAGGGAGCATTAACAAGGGTGCTTCTAGATGAATAAATATGCTTACCAGCCATAAAAGTCTCCAGTGAGTACCTGGGGCAGAAAGGCCTTGGTGTTGCTCTGCCACTTGCAATCAGTGTAAATATAGTAATTTAAACTTATCCTTCACTGCTGGAAATTTTAAAATAAGCAACAACAACAAAAAAAAAAGATAGAACTAGAAGAAACAAAGAGAAGTCTACACTATACTCCCAACTAACTGTACAGAACATGGAATGAGAACTGAGGAACTATCATGTCGCAGTGAGCCAAACAGGTAAAGAAAAGTATGATACAACAGAAAACAAAGCTGGGAGAATCCCCTCTTATTGCATTTCTGTCTCTTTGTCTAGCATCTTCTTGTCTGGCTTGATTGAGAGCTGGACCTCTTACATTTGTACCCTATGACATTTTGAGATGCACTGACAATAGCAACTGCTATGAAGCAGATGAGGACTCAGATCTCTAGAACCCATTAAAACTGAGATACTTCTTGGGACCCCTCATCCAGCATTATCAAAACTTTTTACCACCAGAACATTAAGATCAGGTTTTGTGGTTTTACAAAATGAGGTTTTGACCAAATAGGCTGAATTCTGAGCTAGGGAGGGACCTCCCTTTTAGATCCTATGTAGGTTACTCCAAAAGTAATGCCTCCTATTTATTTCCATGGAAACTACTACAGCTACAAAGGGCAAAATAGCACTGTTTGATAGAGTACACTTTCAGCTGCAGAGCACTGTTTTTCAGCCATTATCTATCCATGTTTGCAACGATGAACAAGAACCCGCATGCCACACTCACAAAAATCTGCACCAGCAGAACACTGCTGAAATGTGTCACCCACCCTTCCCTGTGTTCACATCTACTGGTTGGTCTCCATCAACATTCAGCAAGCATCAAAGAATGTCAGAGGTGCCTTTTTTTCCCCATGGAGAAATTCAGCTTCACACCTTTGCTTCATCTGCACTTCCACACCAGGCATCATTCTGTCCAACTGTCCCTCTGCTGCCATCTGTCACACAGTGACAAAATGGAGCAGAATATTGGTGGGAAGGTTCAACCCCTACTGCCATAGCACCAGTCTCTGACTTTGTGGGCTGACATCATAAAACAGGAGGTATTATAGTCAGAGCAGTAGGTAGCGCTGGGCAACCAGCTCAGCTAGAACAAGCTCTCTAGCTACCAGATAACAGGATGTCAGTGAACACAGTGGAACTCCAGCCACACCAAAGTACTCCACTTCTTTGTTAGCTGAGCTAGTCCCACTTTCAGACAATTTATTTTTAATTCCAGCCTGCAGGGGTGTGAGCCCTTAAGATGCTCTGTAATGAGCCAATGGAACAGACCATTACATTATACATGTGGCAGTTCATAAAGACAGCATCTACCAGCTGATATTCAGGCACCAGGAGAATTACCTTTACCTGCACCTTGGAACCACCACCAAACAATCGACTCCTTGTTTCAACCCAACTCATAGCAGCAAGAAACATGGTTTCCTACTGGATAAAACTAAAATCTGTATCTAAAATTAAGCTTCTACATTAGCTATGCATGCTATAGCTCATTAAAAATGAATAATAATTTCAAGCTCTGACATGTAAGTAGGGAAATATATTGCTCAATACGCACAAAGTACTGACATAAAATATCCATTATCTGCACGCCCCTGGTTCAGCAGAGGACTGTGGAATGCACTGGTGATTAAAACAGCAAGATTTTGCTGGCCAGCCATGGGCTGTCCCTTCTGTTGGGTTCTGCTTACAATGCTATCAGGAAGGTGATGGGAGGGAGGTCAGAAAACTGGCTGACCATCCTGCGCCGTGCACGGCCTCACACCACCGGGACGGGGCTTTGTACAACAGAACAACCTGACTTTGACTGTTCCTCCTTTGAAACAGGAGTGTAGGAGAGAGCAGCCAGTGTCAGAGCTCACACAGCAGGCACAAAACAGTCGTAGGTACTAAAGAGAGTTTTACCATGGGCTCCTGGAATAACGAACTCACCACTGTGCATCTCTGCAGGCATCAAGCAGCACCCTAAGGCCGCAGCAGAGCCCTGTGCCAGAACCCTACAGGCACAAAGCTTCTCACACTGGGAAATCTCCCCAAACCTGAACTAAAGTCAGGCCAAGGCCTTGCTATCCGAATTCAGCCCTTAGAAGCTTCTTGTCAGACAAAGGAAGCAGGTTGCTGTTCTCTCTCTGAACACGCTGTCTCACAGAAATGGATGCGTTGTTGTGCTGGTACATGCTCCTAGTATGGATCTTTGCTACAGGTTAGCTGCATAAAGAAAATCATTTCAGCAAATTCTACCTCTATCTGAAGGTTTGTGAAGATGGTAATAAAACAAGACAGAGATGAAGCAAACTGGAAGTCACAGGGATGGAGGCTGCAAAATAATACTCATCTACTGTGGGTCCACACATTTCTAGATAAGACAGCTTACAAATGTGTTTTTTAACATCTGAGAATAGTACATGAAGCAGCATTATTGACAGTGAAAAAAAAAAAGAAGATGCCCTATGTTCTGTAGTAGGATTAAACTGTTCTCCAAGCTCAATTAGTTGACTCACTATTTTAATTTATTACAAAGAAAGCAACAAAGTGATTCATGGGATATACAGCAAACACCTCCTCTACTCAAAGCACAAACTCTGCATCATGTGAAAGTGCAAGCATATGCATGTAAGGTTTGCATCTAGCATTCAAAACTGGCTTCTCCAAAAGATTTTTGGTCTGTGTAAATGATTCTGTCACCTGATATACCAAATGCAGTTCCTACACTAATCCTGCAGCCCCAGCCTCCTCCTCACTAGGCAGCAGATCTATGTGAACAAACACAAGGATCTTCATTAGACCTGCCTTAAATCCTCTGAATACACACCCAACTGTCAGTTCTCACTGATTTCTTTACAGAATCTCAGAAGCTGTAATTGCTGTTTTCTAGCTGCATCCACGTCACCCTTGGTGCTGTAGGCTCGTTGACCAATTAGTGACATAAGCTCCTGTAGCCAAGGAGACTGGGAGGCAGCAGTTTAGATGAACGTTAGAATATTCAGAGACACTTCCTGAGATTTAGATTTTGGTTCTGCTTAACATTTTACCACATCAGCAGATTTGCAGTACAGCTAATTAGAGCTAGGCATGGCTGGCACAGTCAGTCTAGTCATATTGCCAGCATTACTGCCACTGGGGAGACTGGAGAGTGGCCCTTCAGAATCTGAAAGGGCTGTGAGAAAGAAGGGGACAGGCTCTTTAGCAGGGACTGTGTGGCAGGACAAGGGGAAATGGTTTCAAACTAAAAGAGGCGAGATGCAGACTGGATACAAGGAAGAAGTTTTTGACAGTAAGGGCAGTGAGGCAGTGGCACAGGCTGCCCAGAGAGATGGAGGTGCCCCATCCCTGCAGACAGCCAAGGTCAGGCTGGATGGGGCTGTGAGCACTGCTGGAGCTGTGGGTGTACCTGTTCAGTGCACGGGAATCGGACCACATGGCCTTTAAGGGCCTTTCCAGGTCAAATGGTTCCATGATTCTATGATAATCATAGTACCTTAGCTTAAATCAATGACAAGCTCTCAAGATTCCTGCAGTGCAGAAGAGTATTGTCCCTACAGAGAAAGTGCTGATGCTCAGAAGAATGAATGGGTTCACATTCACTAGGTGGATGGAGAAGCTCAGAGCTACCAATCAAACCCAGATTTTCTGAGTCCAAGCTGAGTGCTTAAATACAGATACCAACCATTCTGTTCTAGCATATTCCTTCTACTATTTCTGCTAGGGTGAACCCAAACTTCCAAAATCATTTGCTTGCAGTGTTCTAAGAAATCACTCAGCCTAGAGATAAAAATCATTTAAAACATATTAATGTTTTAACTGCTTTTTTTCAGTGAATGTCTTACTATTTTCTCCATATTATTATCTGCAAGACAGCACGGAGCAACAGACCAGTGCTCCTTGTATAAGATGGTGCACACACCATCAGAGACATTCCACAGACAGTAAAGGGAAAGATTAAAGGGAACATAAGTGAGGAGATCAGTGCCAGACCCGTGTGCAATGCTCACCTTAACTAAGCCTCGGGCAGCATGAGAACTGCTTCTTGGCTTCTGTAAACTGCATTTTCTTCTGCCATTAAGAACTGAAGAAATATTAGTCTTATTTAACAATCACATTTCTCTCACAACTCCTCTCAAGTCCCAACAAATATCTTCCCCAGTGAAGAATGTTGCTCTCGCAGGACAAAAGGAGAGGGACTGAAGGCAGAGTAAAGAACTCAAGCACAACTGCATTGAGCTGTGCTAGGAAGGAATTCTAAAACACCCACAGAATGCCCCATAAATATTACTTTTTAGGTACTGTTGAATTTAAATAAAATCTTGGTCAAGACAGTGAGCAGGTCACCAGCACTTGCTCGACAGGATAATCTCCTAGAGCAAACATTACAAATTTTGACTCTAACAGGCTCATTAGTCATCACCCTGGGTGTTTACTCACTCTGTACCAGACATTCCCCACTTTCACCCGTGGTTAGAACCACAGTGTTTTATAGATACTCTGTGGTTGCACAAACCACTTCCCCTCTCATGTGCAGTGACAGCAATTGCATTCATAGAAGAGTTCTAGTAGGAACTTCCATGGGTCACAGCTTAATCCCCGTTGATACATGCCAAAGAAATGCAATGGCAGGACTGTGTTCTTTTTCAAAGGCTGCAGTTTTGTCCTGCTCCCACTACTTACTACAAGTGAGAGATGTGTAACAAACTGAGGCTCCACTACTTTTGTTAGCCTGGAATCACCGATGTTGCAATTTCATTAACTTGCAACTAGATGAAAGCCACAGCCCTCGGAGACAATGAGAACATAAAGTGCCATTACAGGGACTGATTCAACTTCAACTTATGCATTTCTATTGACTTCAACCCCGGCCTATAAAGATTGGCTGGGAAAGACTTGATGGTTTGTTACAAGCGATTTCGATTCTGAGCAGTACTGCCTATTAAACATGCTGACCATCCACTGCCACAATGCACACAGACAACGCCACACATCACAGAAATATGAGGATCTTACTGCTTAAGCCGGCAGGTAAAACAACAGCACAACATAATGCCTGAATACTAACACTCGGGCTGCTTCACCGCTCTTCACAGGTGAAGTTCCCACTACGACTGCTATTTGCATCTGGTGGCAGAGCTTCGCTTCTCCTGCACAGTTAGATGCAAACGGCAGCCTGCCCTCCTTGGAAACACACTCTCAGCGCTGCGGTTTTGTGAATCACGGCCTAAGGCAGGATACCATTCCCAGCATACGACTGGACGTAACGTCTGGTAACAAGCCATTAGGTTATGGATTTCAGCTGTTTTGGCATTCATATTACAGACAGACAGATTTGACGAGCGTGCCAATGGGCTGGAAGCAAAACCAACCTCATGAGGCACCTGTCAGCTGAGTGCAGCACAACACATTTTAGACTGACTAGTGACAGACTAATTCTATTGCAAATACACAACTGCTGGTTAGCACTAAGAGGTTTCAGAAATTCACTATCACAACCATATCGATCAAATCTTACAAATTCTGTTAAATTAGTGCTATAGCAATAATATGGCTAATCATTCACTGTTTTCCTTCCGTGGTGCAAATGTAAAAAAGCTTGAATGCTGCCACCTCCATGTTATCTTTCTTTTCAAGACCTTCCAACTCCACAGACCATGGCTTGTCCAGGTGTGCAGACAGCTTGGTAACTCACATCACAAAGGTGCACGCATCTACCTATCTACCTCCTACCCACTGTGCCGAACCAAGGACAAAAAAGTTTATCTTTCCTAAAGCCCCTTTTATATATAAATATTCAGAAAGACATCGACACCTCATTGGCAAGAGCTTCTTACTGCCTGGGAAGGAAGCGTGTGTGAAGGAGCAAACAAGACAGCTTGAAACCACAAGAAACCAGCTTTGCTATTTTGTGCTGGACCACGCCTATGGGAGGCTGAGTTCACTGCAAGATGCTGCTGCTTTCCATCACCTGCACCAGGAGAGAGGCTGGTGGTCTGCATGAGTGCAAGGACACTTCTAAACAGGACTGCAAACACTGCTAATGCATCCCTAGCCATTAAAATTCCTCGTGGGGCCTGTACACATTCTGTACAGTTACTCTGCTAATGAGAGCCTTGCCACTGGCAAAAGACAGCACAGCCTGTCTGGTCCCTAAAGGGTGAGTAATCCTATAGCCAGACCAGATGGATTTTCTGCACCTCTCCGTACTCCACACTCCACATCACTTCAGATGATGGTCAGGGAGTGAATTTGGTGGAAGCAACAAGTGCAGCCACCAATTCTCCTTCATCCCACTTTTCTTTCTTCTTTTTTTTTTTTTTTTTTGATGGAGGTAGATAATCTGCATCTCCTCACCATGAGAGCATGGTTGATTGTAGGCTGGGCCGGTGATCTGTGAGAACAAATTAACTGCTTTTATCTCTCACTGTTGCCTTGAAGGGTTCTTCAGCTCCCAGAGCAATCACCCAGACACACTGGGCAGCACAGCTTCTAAAGGCATTCCTTATGACTGAGTTCCTAATGATACATCCAAATGTCACAAAAAGTCAGTGAACACTTTGAAGGCTCAAGTGCACATCCTAGATTGCAACACCAGGAACTTCTGTTTCTAGTATCCACCGCAGAATAAAATAAAATAAAGTAAATCCTAAAATGCAAGCACATTTCAAAGATTTTACTGTATTTTTTTAGTCTCTGGCTCACAAGACATCTGATTTAAAAAAATAAAATAAAATAAGGACAGATATAAGACAAGACCAATCCTTTTTCTACACTGCATTCATTTCCTAGTAACAGCCCACGCTCATCCCTAAATCTGTGAGGGAAGGCTTAGGAGCCTTCTGCTAGAGCTCACTTATAAAATTCCTCCCTTGCAGCTTCCTTCTGGTCTAAAACTTTCCACCTGAGAGCAACCCCTGGAGGCTCCAAGGCTCGAGGAGCAGAGCAGCTAGATGGAGATGCACATGGGGCAGTTCTGGCTGGACATACATTGGCTTAGGCCTCCAAGCTGCAGTGACTGATTTTTCATCCCACTGATGTCCAGGTTACCGTAACTGCAACTCCTGCAGGTCTCAGTCATGAAAGTGTCTGGATTGATGTGACTGTTAGCTATCTCCTGATTCATTTCAAAGATCAGATTATTTTCACATTCGGTTATTTTACCTGTAAGCTGACTCTTAGACATCCTGGGAGAAAGCAATATTTTCTCATAGTTTATTTGCATCTAAGTATTGTATATTTATGATGTCACTTAAAGCTACTTTCAGAACATACATATTTTCAGAACGCATGTATTGTGTAAATAGCATGAATGAAATGGAACTGTGATTTCTCCATATATACGAGTAGCAAAATGCTTTCATTAGCGCTTAATGAAAACAAAAGGCATCAATGGAACAACAAATCTGTACCGAGCTCACAAAACAGAGAAGGTAAACATACTTGGGTAGTAGATCTTCCCACATGCACAGCAGAGGGCATAGCAAAGGAACCAGTACGGTTACCCTGAATCCACTAGAGAAGCTCAGAACAGGTGAAGTATCTTCAAAATGTGGGTCTGATACAGAGGAGAAGCCATCAGTAAGACTGAAGTACAGGTACTCGGGGTGGTTTTGGAGTGTGTATTTATAGTTTGATTACGGTGTATGAATTAAACCACACAACGTGTACTGCTTTTAGGAAATATGAATCAGAGCCTGGAAACATTTACTCACGTAAGCTATGAGTAGCAATGTTACTCATGAGCAGGAACCAGTTATACTGGGAAGGATTTAGGCAGTCTGGCCATTTCTACTGCTGTACAGACAGTAATAACAACTGTTGACCATTTTAAAATTATACTTGCCTTAATGAGAGAAATCTAACGCTGGCATCTGCTGATTCCATCTCATTTTAAAGTTTAAGACTGCGACTTCCTTCAGACTCCTTTGATGACACATGTTAATTGTCCAACTCTTTTCCAGGTGACATCGACTTTCCTTTAATGAGAGATATCACACAGTCTCAGCACAACACGCCTAATGGTTTCCTTGTGGCAATAAATTTTCTGATTTAATTCGTCACCAACATGGCCTCTTATCTCATAATAGGCATTTCTTCATTATTTAAAGTAATAATGAAGAACTTGTGCTTCTAATGATGTTTGCTTTACTTGCAGAATACAGAATTCAGTCAGAAAGGTGAGACAGCATTGACAGAAGCTCTAAAGAAGCTCCAGATGAGAGAGAAACATGTTCATGCAGTTTTATTTTAGAAAACACAGCTGGCATTGTGCAGGGCTACAAATAAGGATTGGGGTTTAGGTGTTTCTGAGGTGATAAGATCAAAGTTGTTCAGTGAAAATGCTCTGGGTATTGGTGAGACTAGAAAGGTTTTATTTAGATGTTCTTCCACTGATTTTAATTCTGGCATTTATCTTTTAAGAGATCTTGTATAAATTGTCCTTTGTAAAACTTAATGACATGTGAACACAGTTTTAGGATTTGTGTGTATGTTATACAAATACCCAGTTAAATACAGTGCCCAGCTCATTTTACTCATAGAATCATAGAGTGGCCTGGCTTGAAAAGGACCACAATGCTCATCCAGTTCCAACCCCCTGCTATGTGCAGGGTCACCAGCCACCAGACCAGGCTGCCCAGAGCCACATCCAGCCTGGCCTTGAACGCCTTCAGGGATGTTCTTCTGTGCTGACATCTGAGAAATGACACTGTACATTTATTTAAAACATCCTAGTGTCCCAAAAGGCTGTCTCCTCCTGCCCAAGGTCTGTGTTGGTGTTTGCACAGTGTTTTAATTTGTCCTCACCACTCCTCCCTGCCACATGACACAAATCACAGAATCATCAAGGTTGGAAAAGGCCTCCAAGATCATCCAGCCCAACTGTCCACCCACCACCACCATTTCCCCACTAAACCACGTCCCTTAGTACCACATTTGAACATTTCTTGAACACCTCCAGGACGATGACCCTACCACCTCCCTGGGCAGCCCACTCCAGCACCTGACCATACTTTTGGAAATGAAATCGTTTCCTAATATCCAATCTGAACCTTAAAGTTTCTTCAAAACTTACAGTTCATAAGAAACGAAAAGTTTTAAAAAACAGGATCAGGAAAATCTCCTCTCTACAAGAGCTGATCTCTTTGGCAAGATCTGTGCCCTCAAATGTCAGATTTTACTGATATAGCCATGGTGATGGAGATGCAGCTAGTAAACAAGTGCAGTTTTCACTGATGCCACTGGAAGCTGAGTCTGCACAGCTGATGACTAAATTAGAGAGGTTTCATACACTTGTCTGTCAACTGCAGGAAAAGGTAAAGAATTATCACAGCATGAAGTATAGGTTTTTTTGAGTTTTGGCCATAACACAGAGGATCTAAAGTACTAAATAAACATTACCTCAAATAATTTTCAAAAAAAAAATTTCAAAGATTATTTCTCATTTTCCTATCTGACTTTGAGAGGAAGGCCTGTAAAAGATGTGGATGGAGAAGGATTACCACAGCTAGGAGAACTACACCTTTCTCAGAGTAGAAAGCTGACTGATAGCTGATTTTTCACTACTACACTACTGCAGCAAAGAGCATCCATGAACTCCTCGGGTGTGTCAGAGGAGCCGGTCTGAGTGCTATAGGCAATAACTTGCTCTCGTATGGTTTGTAAAAAGCTGCAAGTTAAAATTTTGACTTACGATTTTGAGTATCCCTGACACTTGAATGCAGGGAAAAACCTGTTGAGAATATCAGTGAAAAGTGCAGGGAAAAATACTGGATAAATACTGTTAATAAAATATGCCTTTCGGTCATTTGAATAACTGTTTTCTTTTAGTATGGAGGGAAAACCTACAGTAAACTAGCTGTTTTCTTGTTTAATGTGCTCTAAGACAAAATGTTTCAGAAAAGCATTCTTTCTTTCTCAAAAGGGCTTGTTCCAATGGTTTCTCCTCATTAGCTGCAGAGAGCAGTGACATATTATTCTTGCATTCCTGTGGACTGCAGCAAATTGTCCCTCTTGGCTGTCATTGTTTCCTATGGAAGCAACAATAGGTTCCATTTATCCCAAGCTGTCGCCTCATGGCATGTGAAACCCATCCAAAGAGATGGGCTACTCCAAAATCATGTATGTAAAAGACCTAGCAAGAAGCAAAGAAGAAGAGTTGTAAATGATCTGAAAAAATGAAGTACCTCTTCAAGAATCGCAGTGACTTTCATCCTTAACCAGCAGCATTAACTTAAAAATCATCAGGTCAAATGCAAAGAAGGGCTCGAGATGGGGATGCTCCAGAGAGGGCAGCAAAATTCCACTGCTAAAAAACAAGTCCTGATAAACTTCTAGAGAGTTTGCTAGAAACATCAAAGTATGGTGCAGCTGTTAGCATGTCAAAGGAGTATTGTGCTCCCTCCAACAATTCACTGGTGTCAGCGTGTGTTTGGCGTTATTGATATTAGAATAAGCAAAGGCACTGGCCTGACTCTAGGCTGCTTTTGTTTCAGCTGTTGATGGTGCTATCAGGGTCTGCATGTTTTTATGGACAGTAGGAAACCCACCGACCGAAGGGCGTTGCAGTGCAAAGGGCTCCTCCCCAGCAGGACAGACATCCACTTCAGTTGTCTGAGAAACGTCTGAACTTTTGTGTCCTCACACAGGAATTCTGGGCCATGCCTTTGCTGTTTCTCTGACGTCTGGTTTTGATAAGTGATTTTCAGAGCCTACCGTCTCCTAGGAATTCTGCAGGAAGAGGCTGAGTGAGGTCACTCGGCTTTTCACTGAGTTTCCTTTCTCTGTTTTTGGCCGTTCTGCGGAACATGACTCTCTAGCACTCAGGAATATTTCTGTTCCCTTAGGAACTATCGACCACTTGCTGGTTTTATCTCTGCGCACACAAAAGCTCCATGTCGCTGGAAGGGGAAACAAGGTTGACATTAACCAGGGGAACATAAGCAGCTCGTAGATGCAGCTGTGAGCTGAGTTCATTTATTAGCTCAAGTGCTGGCAAAGCTTGCGCTTGTTTCTCGGCGTCTCTATCGGCCATTGGACCAGGTCCGAATAGCTGAAGGCAATGGAATAATAGCTGGTTTGTCAGCCCATTTTATTCATGAAATGGGGCACGGCGGGAATACTTGGAAAGAAGCAACAAGTAAAAGAAATTGCATCTTATTTTCCCCGGTTCAACCGCCCTGCCTCACAGAGTGTGTGACTTGCATACGGCTCCTCTGTACGAGTCTATTCATATCAGATTTCATTTCTTGCTACACAGGTTGCCATGGATACAATTCTGAACTGCTGCTTTTGTAGGCCAGGAGATGTATGACTGCATCCCGAATGATTTTGCTCATCAGCGACACACGAGATTTTCTTTTTCCCAACAAACAGAAGTGAAAACAAACAGAGACCGCATCTCTCAAAATATCTGTGACAACTAAGTTTTGTGCTTTGGATCTCCTTGAAGATGATCCCACTCTGCGGATCGGTGTCCTATTTACAGAGATGTTGATTATTAAGAAATGCATAACCTTACCTACAAATTCCCAAGGCCTGGCAGAAGTTCACAGAATCACAGAATGGCTTAGGTTGGAGGGGACCTTGAGGATGACCGTGCTCCAGCCCCCTGCTGCGGGCTGCCTGCCCCCCACTATCACACACAATCAAAACAGACCCTTACACATTCGCCCTTGTTCTCATCGTACTCATTCCAGCTTTTCTCCACGCAGAGACGGTCGGGTTCAGTGAAGCCAAAACATAAACAGAGCCTTTAGAAATCCAAACCGTGTGATTTATCATGAGGTTGTTGTTTATCAAGACTACAGGAAGCCTTGGGTGCTACAGTAGACACAAACACAAAGATGGAGCATGTACAAGCAGGACAAAAGAGCATGCCATTAATATTAACTGCTAGCAATTCTAAAACATCTGACAACATATCTCAGTATTAAACAGACAGTCGGAAATTCTGGGATAAATGTGCTCCTCCGCCTTCCTGGATGTTATTAATCATACAGGATGCACATTGTCTCACCTTTCCTCAGATGGGCTCACCAGTGGGTTTTTTGGCATCGTATTGATAGCTAAAGGAGGTCTGCCACAGTAAAATCTCTGGAAGACCACTGGGTGCCCCAGGAGCTGCAAATGGAACTGAAAAATGAATGCCGTGTCACAGGACTCACGCTACATGTTCCAGGGCAGCCCACGAAGACATGCACCAAAGAGGTGTCAGCTGCTGTCCTCGGGCTGCTGAAGGCACACTGACAGACAGCAAGACCACATTTACCACAAAGGGAAGCAGCCACAGCCTGTTGGATACTCAGCCACAGCGTGTGCGTCATGGGAGCTCATGGCTTTGCTGACCTGGCTGCAGAGCAGAGGTGTTGCTGAGGTGAGGACGAGGCCAGGTGTGAAGGTTTAGGAAGTGCATTTCAGCGTGGTCGCTTTCAAAGCGCACGACAGGAAAGGGCTGTCAGACCCTTTGGCAGCTGCGCTATCCTTCTTAGGGCACCTTTATGTTTCCCCACGGACGTTTTACCTCTTTCTGTTACCCGCCCCCTCTGCAGGAGAAATTAGAAACTGCACCACCGTTGATGCTGTTCCACTTCCCATCACATCTTTACGAGCAATATTTCAGGCAGTTTTTCATCTATCAACACAACGGTGTTGCCCTCTAAGTGAACATGAAAATTTTCCGCTGTTAATATTTAATGAAGCACTGATTGACCTATTACTCTGAACTAGGGCATATCCAGGGGAGGGGATGACAGGAACAAATGTCAGGCTCATTTCAAATGCCCCATACCAAAATCTCCAAAACGACCAGCAGTTTGGAATTGTCAGCCTTAGACACGGCATAGGGCCAGACCCAGTGGGGGGCAACTGCTCAGGGGTTTCCAAAAAGTAGGACTCCTTCAAGTGTCTCAAGTGGGTCAGGCTGTCTCATGAGCCGCTGCTGAAATGTAGGCCACTGCTCTTCCATCCGCACAGCAGTAGCAGAGCTAAGCTGTTAGAGTCACTAGCAGACAAAACCCTCAAACAAACCCTGCATGCAGGAGAACTGCTGGAATCACATGAGTTTACAAACTGACACCCCTAGGATACTGCTGGCAGCACATGCTGACTTACTGCTATTCTGAGGCTGGACCAAGATCTGTATCTCCTGAGAGGTTCTACTCTACTGATAAGTACGTATGACAATAGTGAATGTTTGATAATAACAGTTCATGGGTATAATGAATAGCATCTACTGTTAACTATGAAAAAGTACATGCTTCAAAAGGTCACACACTTCCTCAGAGAAAAATAACCAACAACAACCAAAACCATAAAAGAAACACAACTGGCCTACTGCAAACTCTACTGCTACAGCTAAACTGCTTCCAGTAACCGAACCAGCTAATTCAAGGACATTTATTTTGGTAACACGCAACATCATACAGAAATAGTGGCCTATCTGCCTCATAAAGCAGCAAAGGCCAGATCAGGTATGCAAATCTTTAAGTCTGATAACCCCAAATCCTTAGTTACAGTAATAGTAGAGGAAATAAGATATGCCACTGAGAAGATAGGGAAACGGAGGTCCTCAGTGTGAGTTCCTCAAGGTCAGCACAATTGGCAGCCTGTGCCTAAGTGCCTGGGATAGCAGGTGAAGGGAGGAAGGAGCAGGCACACCTCTCTATGAAATGGATCTGCCAGTCTTTTTGCAAACCAGTTGTCCCAGTGGGGTTGTAATTAACATGGTGCAGCTTGCTAGACCGTCATACAGTCAGTATT
>JAOWBP010050916.1:0-17332 GCA_028571105.1 Tragopan temminckii | reverse complement strand
AGTCAAGTAAAACTAAATACCATCTGTGTTCTCAAACACTGTTGAGTGCTTCACAAAGGCCACATCCCCAGCGTCCTCTGCCAGGCACCTTTACGAAATGTGAGATAGAAGTTCAATTCAGAGCATCTTTTTTGGGACCACATCATTTCTAATAACTGATAGATTTAGAAATCAACCTTTCTTGCATAACTTTCCTGCAAATAAATCCATTGGACCCCAAAGTAAAGAGAAAAAGCAAACCAAGAAAGGAAGCATCTTGAAATGAGAGAAAAACCAACGTCATTGCAAAGTTTAAAAAATACTTTAAGAATTTCAAGAGAGTAATACAGCAGGAAATAGCTATTAATAACAATGGGAGAAAGGACAGAGAAAGGTCAATGTTAGATAAGCAAAGAAACAGAAGATAAATGATACTCAGTGCTCTACTCCCCATTAGGTAACAACAGCTTTCGCACCTTTTAAAACACATACTAAGTATATGCCATTAAGACTCCTTGAGTGCATAAGCGTTTGCCAGGTTCTGCATATGTGTGCATACACAAGCACTTTTGTGAGGTTTTTTTTCCAGGTTGGAGCGATCTTATTGCATGCACAGATGCTGCTTTACAGCCCTCTACACTGAAGACACACAGCTAAAGTAACTGCAGTTTCTAACAGTACGTTCCACAACTAGGTTCTGTTTCCCTAATTTCCTGAAGCAGAACAGACCCCATTTGCCAAAGGCACCCAAAACACTCCTCCTTCCTCTATGAGTGTGGCATCCTATGCCAGTGAGTTTCAGGATGAATATGTAGAACAACGCAGCTTTACAAGCATTTGCTGTTTCCCATGCTGTAACTGGTGCTGTCCAGCACACAACACAGCAGTCATTACAGTCTATGAAGAGACTTGCATCAGGCCTGAAATACGAAGTCAGCACTTGTGTATTTATCAGGCAGCTGCTGTTCAAGGCTGTCCCCTGAAGGAAGATGGCCACTCACTGCCAGCTCTGTTGCAGGCACCATTACCTTCACAGATGAAGGCCAGGAAAAAAACTTCCATATCTACCCAGTTAATGACCCCAAATGTTGATGTTCACTGTTATATGAAGTATTTATTCCATTTTACACTATTTTTGCCTCCTATACCTTTACCAAATCTTGTTTTGAAAAGGATATGATATTTGAACATAGCTGTTTGTGCTGTTATGAAACCTATTTTTGCATACCACCACAAATGGTGAGGACAGAGAAGACGCAGCCCCAGTTCTCTGCTCCTAGCCTGCCATGCACACACCCATAGCCACCCAGTACTGCCTACTCTGCCCATTTCCCTGCTTAAGCTCTTTATGGATGACCTGACCAGAGTGGCAGGCTGTCACACTCAATTAAAGCAAGGCTGCAGTCTGATGACAGCCCATGTGCTCCTCACTGGGTGAGTGCCCATTGCTCTGTAAACAGAAACGGGGATTTGGCTGTTCCTCATTTGTGGGGCTGTAGGCCAGGAAGCTGGCAAGAGGCTTTGACATGTACATACACACAGATACGCCTCTTTTGCTATGACTGTCACAGCATCTTGCAAAGGGGAAGGCTGCTACTGTTTTTAGTGGGCTGTTCTTAAAAGGAATTACGCTTCTTGCTGACTAAGATAGAGAGCGGTACCTCCTTGCACTCTGACAAACTGACAGACTAAATAACAACCACGTGTGCTAATTACCTGAAGGCTCCACTGTAGCTATAATACCGTTCTTGGCTACTTGCACTGCATTTGTTGTTTCCACTATTATCTCCAATACACAGTTGACAGAGCGTTGATGGGTAATTATCCTGCTCAGCCGAAGGCACACAGCTAGCAGAGAAAAACTCACTCACAGCTTAAAGTAAAAAAAGACAAATCAGCGTAAGTGGCAGACTCTTCACAAGAAAGGGTGGTTACATTCTCATGAGGTTATTCCAACACCAGTTTCAGCAGGACACTAGAAACATAAATTGTAGCTGCCTTACTGAAATTCACAAATTAAAATATTTTCAAAGTACCACTTAACTGATTATTATTACTGTATTATTACTATATTGCTCCAGTACTAAATAATGTTTGAAAATAAGAGCAATAAAATTCCAGACAACAATTCATCATTTACTGCAATGACATCCCAGAGCTGGAAGTACCACCTAGAGAGGACGTACATCTGTATAGACTGCATGCGTTTCAGTGACTATTGTATTAGTGACATTGACTGGAGTCAACATCCTCAAGCAAGAATGGAGATGGACAGGTGTGGAAGCAGGTTTTTCAGCAATAGATGATAAACCAAGTTGATTCAATTCTAAAAAGACACTTAATCTACATTTCTGAAAATCAGAATAAATACATATTCACAGTTTGATACACTGGAGGCCACGGCTACCGCTGAGATGGAGCAGGGCTGGCTACAGAAACACATTGGTGGGAATCTTAACATTCAACAAAGGTGAATGTAAAATCATGTAAAATCCTACTTTAAGTAGGAATAAATCATGAAAGGCTGCCTGGTGGGCAACGCATTGACCAAGAGTTGGCAGCATACTTTTGTGTCAGTGAAGGCTAACAGAAGTTACAATAAGAAAAATTCTAATTAGATATAAGGAAAGAAATTATTTATACCAAAAATGGACAAAAACTGGGCAAGGGCCCAGAGAGGTTGTGGAATCTCCATCTTCAGAGTTACTCAAAATTTGGTTGGACATGGCCCTGGACAATGAGATCTAACTTTGAGCAGCAGGTTGCTCTAGATAATCCCTCCAACCTGAATTAAGCAATGACTTTGTGAAAGGAACACTTTCATGTTAGAGGTAACATTCTCAACATGGCCCCTCTATTAGCCAATCAGCAAGCTTACAATTTCAAAATGTGACATTAAAAAGGCAACAATCCCTCACAAAATTAATATAGAGCTTTGCTATATCAAAACTGTATTTCCCTAATGAAAGTTTATAATTGGACAGTTACTGTATGTCTTCTTACCTTGAGGAATATTACAGTCTCTGGGATTAATAAAGCCCTTCTTAATTAGCATGCCAATGGGGATATTCCATCCAGCAGTTCTCCCCAGTCCTGTGTGGCAGGACTTCTTCCCTTTCAGGTCATTGATGGTGAATGCATTGGATGGATTCCGTTTCACTAATGCCACAGCATAGTACATATTATTGTTGTCTTCAGCTTGCAGAAACAAACAAAAAAACCAAACATGATGGTTTTCCTTAAGCATTCCCACTGCTTAATGACAGTGTACATAACCATTACACTTCTCTGGTGCCAATTTAACTGCACCAACAATCAGCCAGTCAGGAAGTCTGAACGCACACACAGAGTTCTTCACTTTTACTACTCCACAACACTGCATTCACTCATGGCCTGTACACTTGAACCGTGTAAACTAGAGAGGAACTCTAACTATTATATATACATCCCTTGAAACCAATGTTTGGGTCATTAGTGACTTAGACCTGTTGTAAGTTGTTTTTACATGACAACTCAAAAGCTTCTGTGAGTTTTGCAGCATATTGAAATTCTGCCCTCGTGACATAACACCCACAAACACTCCTTTCATCAATGATTATGAAGCACCAACACAATTATAGTAAGAATTTGTCTTAAACTAGAATACACTGTCTAATTTCTGTGTCTTTGCATATTAAAATTGTTTTGATTTTGTGAATACTCATTTTTCCATTTAAAATACTTTTTGCAGAGTTGAAAAGACAAATACGTAACCATAAGACTCAGGACTGCAAAAGAATGAACCTTGTCCAGGAGCAGGACAGACAGAACTTGCAGTAATTCACTGCAGGAACCCAACCCATACTTATTTTCTTCTCTATCCATGACGTGAGGATAATAATACTCATTTCCTCTGCAAGCAGCTTTCCCAATGGGGCCAGGGAACAGAGCCTGTGCTTTTAGAGCTGTTTTGAAACAACCTGGAAAAACAACATCTCTATTTCCTGACGTTCTTACCAGAGAAACTTTCTCCAGCAGCTGGTACAAGGCCGTATGTCTTCCCAGCTATGTAAATATCAGCTCCACCCAAAGCTACAACATCAATTTCCTTTTTCTGAAAAATAAAATAAAGTTTACAATTTTTGTGAAAAAACAGCAGACATCTTCCCTTCCCTGCTACAATGACAACTGCAGCATCATATCTTGCATCTCAGCAGACAGGTCTGGTAGCCAAAGAGCAATCACAGAATGGCTTAGGTTGGAAGGGACCTCAAAGATCATCTAGTTCTAACCCCTCTGCCACGAACAGGGTTACCTGCCGCTAGATCAGGCTGCCCAGGATCCCATCCAACTTGGCCTTGAATGTCTCCAGAGATGGAGCAAAACACTTGTTACAATGGAAAAAGCACCAGAGTTCAGGCCCATTCACAGGATATGAGTTGCAGATCACTTACTTGAAATCCAATATTGCCTGCTGATCACCTAAGAGCACATCCCTCTAATCCTACCTACCCAGCAGAGAGCAGCTTGTGTTGATTGGTTTATTGCAGAAAGATCGTACAACTTACCTGGATCATCTCCATGCATTCTTCTTTTGTCTTGGCTGAAATACACTGGATTTCTGGTTTCAAATCCTTACTCCTAAAGGCAGTTCCCATTTCACCACATTTCCAAATCTCCTCAGTGGAAACAACACACCAGTTCAGGCTTTCTGGCAATGCTGCACGAAAATGGAAAGCAAATACTACAGCTCACTTCCTTTGTAAAAGAAAAGGAGGTACACAACTGCATCCCCATCACATGTGCCATATATGCTATCAAAATATTTACTTCTATGTTTCCCTCCCATTCTCTAGCTCAGACATACACCTGATTTGGTACCACTGAGGTCTCCAGACTAGAGGTATGTCCGCACTACACATCCTTTGGTGTGAAGAAGCAAGAACTCCTATGAGTGCTGACCACTAAGCACAGCTATAAGATACTGATTATTTGCAGTCTACTGTCACAAGAGTGCAGTAAAAATACACCCTGAACACAGGTTCCCTCACAGCCAGCAGTCACTAAACAGCCCTCAGAAGAGGCAAGTCCTGGACATGAGGGACCTTGCCACAGCACAAGGCATGTCTAGGGGCTCAGCTGCCACGATCATTAATCTGTGTTTCTAAGTGTGCCAGAATGCACAGCAATTCCTTTTTACATTCTTCCGATGGCAGAGAAGATTACAACAAACACACCTGAGGATTTTACACAGGAACAACTGCAATTTCTCCTTTCTAGCAGGTAAGGAATTGAGTTCTAGGTAGCAGTAGTAACCTACTAAATTCACGTCTCACACACACCCAAAAGGGCAGAAAATGTCTGCACCCTGTGGCATAGGATGGAGCATAGGCCCATTTCACAGGAAAGCATTCTGCAGTGTAATACCATTTCTAGGTAAAAGCACCCTTCCTCCACACTTGAAGATCAGATTGGCACCTTGCCGTAAGCCTCAAAGAATCAGAAGATGGCAACAGAATAAAGATGGTCTCCATTATCAGCTATCTTTGTGCACAGTTTTGAATAGAAGAAGACAACTTACTGTTAGGGTCACAGCTCAGGGCCTGCATGACATGAAGATACTCGTCACCCAACCATGCCTGGTAATTCTGAGATGTGACTGCAACGAGCTCTGTGGTGGAGTCTCTGAACAAAAGGTTCTGGGCACCATAGGCTGTGGAGTCAAACATCTGAAACTGGGTGCCCACACCATTAAATCTTTGCTGTAATGTTAAAGAAAAAACACCTGTCACACACCCCTCTACCTTCTGCCATACTTCTGTGATGACTTTGTTTACATGCAGGAGAAAATCTCCTGCCTACATAACAGACAAACAATTAAGGTTTTCCTTATGGAAGATTTACAGGTTAAGAATTAACGGAAGAAAAGATAAGCATAAAGACAAAACAAAATCACCCCTCTGGGGTAATTTTCAGCGTCCCTGAGACTTTGAGGGCAAAAATGAACCCCAAACCCCACTCTGCAACTCCCATCAGAGCATGATGATGCTGAGTGCTCCCATACTGCTTCAGACCCCACAGAGCCAAAGGTGCCCAGATATCTTCAGCTCAGCCAGTGGGTGAGTTGTAACGGATTGATGAAAAAATCACTGTCCTACTTGTCCCTGGTTCAGGAGCTGGAAGACAGCTGTCCCGTCTGTGTCCGGCCGTACAACCACAGCACGAGCTGGGACTCGGGCCAGGTGGCAGGTTCTCCACTCTGTTACATCAGCCGTGCTGCCGTTGCGGCACAGAAGCTGAAAGTCCTTGGAGCGAAGCTGCTGGGCCCAAGTAGAAAGAGTTCTCCCTGAAAACAGACAGAAAATGCTGATAAAATGGACATTAGGCAGGGCTGATACTTCTGGCTCCAAGTCTGCTTCAAGCATCACATTCACATGTGCAGCAGAATACAGCTTTCCTGAGCATCACTGAAATATGCTGACTGTACAACATATCCCATGCATGTATATGGTCCTTCAGACTTATACCTCCAACAAGACACGCAGCTTAACGCTTGTGCGACTGCACTGATCTATACCAGGGTCTGCAGTGGTACCCAGAGCATTCTTAAGATTAGATCTAATACTTCATTTTTTTAATTACTTTTCCCTGCTGTAACTGATGGTTGAACAGGCCCACAATGTTACAACATGTTATGCTCAAGGCAGATTTCTCAAAGCGCCAGAGAGGGGAGGCCACATCTTGTCAACAGATTTCCCACTTGGCTGGGCAGGAGCAACATATTCATAACAGCCCAGGTACAAAACCACAAGTTTAGTGCTGCTTAAACTCTCCTTCCAAAAGCAGCTGAGGATCCCACCTCTCACCCTTACTGAAACTATCAAGTGTTTGGGGAAAAAAAAAGAATCACGTGGATACATCTAACTCCTAGTGCATATGTATGTGCGTGCATCTACTTCCGCTATTAGAGCATTTTTGCTCATTCCTCAGTTGAAGGTGAATCAAACATCTGGCATTACACTGGCAGGCACCGTTCTGCAGAGCTGCGCCACTGTTCAGCACTTACCGTCAGTATTTTCAGGCACTGTGCTGTGCTTCACAAAAGCAACTTCTCCAGCACCTTCAGCCAAACACCTAATAAATGCAAACCCAAATACAAAGATGCATTATAAAGCACAGCTTCCACGCATTGAGCACTGCGGGCTGGCAGCCAGAGGGCTGCACGCTACGTTCCATCAGCCAGCAGACACTGACCTATTTCGGTGTGCTGAGAATTTAGCTCAAGGCAGAGACCAGTGACTGACAGAGCATGAAGTAAACTACTGCTGTCATTTGGTGAACGTGGACAACATGTTCTGTGCTGCTTGGGACAAACACCATGACCTTCTTTGTACAGCAGAGCTCTCTGTCTAATGCAGTTGCACAATCTTTTGAGGAATACATGGAGGGAAACAAGTGTTTCCCATGAGTAAATCATACCTCTGCTCTGTCAGTGCTATTACTTGGGGGCTGGGAACTGCAATGCAGCACATAGACAGGAAGAAGGGAAATACAGCAAAGTGTGCAAAAATGGGGGACAGAGCAAACCAACAAGAGAATTCAGTGCAACTGAAGGGAGATAACTGAAATAGCTGGGTAGGGTGGCAGATAACTGACAAGAGAATTCAGTGCAATTCAGGTGAGATAACAAACAGCTGGGTAGGCCGGTCAGCTATCAACCTCCAAGGGTCATCCTGTTTTACAAGGAAAAATGCAAACCACTGAAACAAACACAGACTTTTGTCAACAGATACCGAACAAAGCAATCAGCAGTGGGATTGCCCTGCCCAGTACAAATGCTAGATGTCTAATTTTAACAATCAGGTATTAATACCTGAAATAGTGGGTTCAGAATTACTTTTGTTCAGTCTCTAGGTTTAAATCATGGTCATTCTAACACTACAGCAGGTTTTCTAACAGGATCAACTGAAAGTTCTCTTGCTCCAGTTTCCTGCAGCATTGGACATTATGGCTGTGGATACAGCACAGAGATAGAAAGGGACAGAGCTGTGATTTTTACCTGAAAGCCCCGCTGTAGTCATAGTACTGCTCTTGTGAATTTCCTTGGCATTTGTTCTGCCCAGATGAATCCCCTTTGCAGAGCTGACAGAGGGATGTGGGATAGTTGGCACTGTTGGCTCCAGGAATGCAGCTAGCACTGAAATAGTCACTAACAGCTAGAAGTGAAACCAGAATGAGACATCCTTAGCAGTGAATAAACAAGATCTCATTTGAGAGTATCTGAACAGTACATCTCTATAGGGATAAGCCATTCTGTTCTTAAAGGAGTTCCCAAGTTTCAAACAAACTTGCCGTTTCCATCAGACCTATGTTTGGTCTATTTCATCTTACAAGGAACAGAAAAACCACCAAGGAACAAAACAGCACAGAGCCACACATTTCTGCCCACGTGCAGATGTCCCAAGAACATGCAGAAAGACACTGCCGAGGAACAGATCTCTGTCCTCTCAGCTCTTACCTTTTGGTAGGTCGCATCCCATTGCTGGCAGGCGCCCGCTGTCAATTAGGTAACCCACGGGCACATTCCAGCCTGCAGTTCTGTTGATGCCTGTGTGACACGAGCGGACGCCCTTCAAGCTGTTGATGGTGATGTTGGAGCCCTTCCTTACCACAGCCACGGCATAGTATGAAGTTCCAATCTCTGCAGCGCGGGGAGAAATAGAAGCAATTACTTGGCTCCCCCACACGCAGGCAGTCACATTGCTCCTGTCTTGACTGTGGGTACATGTGCCCCAGTACCTCTGTGGTGTGCAGTGTCATAGAAAAGGCCAAAAGCAACTTGGAACAGGAGGTGAGATGAAAGACACTCAGGGAATCAGAAGAAATTCTCTGTGGTTATAAATATATTTGGATTGGATTAATACCAAGAAAATTGATTATCCTCATAGATGGTTTAATTCTCTTTGTCCATAGTTTTAGATAATTCATAGCATTAAGACTTAAGGGTCTTAAGGTACCGTAAAGTCATTTAATCTGACTTACATGGATCAGAAACCATTAAAGTTCATTCATCTCTGACTTGTGCTCATAACCTAACAGAGACAGCTGGCCATTGGATCATGGGAACATTTGGTTTTGAGCACCCAGGGTCACAATGTACTTAGTGGTGGGGCTGGGCTGCTGCCCTCTGTTCCCCACTTCCCCCCATACTCTATTATGGACAGAAATACCCATGTGTGAACCAATGACCTGGAGTTTGGGGTCTTCAAGTAGAGGATCCCAAAATAAAATAGAAACAGTAGAAATACATCAGAAAAAAACTTGTATTAAGTAACCCAGAAGTTTTTTAGTCTGATTATACCTTGATCATATACTTCCCCAACCACAGGTTTCAGGCCATACTCCTTTCCAGCCTGGTAAATCCAACGACCATCCAGTGTCACTGCATCTGCCAAGTAATTCTGTGCAGACACAAGGTAAGAATGCATGTTAGAATTACGCTGGATTTTATGTAGGCACAGACAGTCCACAGCTGCAAGAAGGAAAGAACTGCTATGCATCCTTCTGATCTGCTGAACTCGTGTTATCTGTTTATCATGTACTGAACCTAGTGCCCAGGAGACAGCATCTCCGACAAGATGAGATATGGCCAAGAAAACAATCAGCAGATTGACATTTTGCATTTCTAAGGTGATGCCAAGCTTCTTACCATTTTGCTTTACCTCTGGTTCAGCACCAGAGAGGATAGTAGACAGTATCCCTTGGCAGTATGCTAAGCATTGGTTAGGATAGGGCTAGGACTAGTAGAAAGCCATTTTCCCCAGGCTGATCCACATAAAATGTGAAAAGGGATCATCTGAGAGTGCTGACACATACACTAATGTTGGTCAGATTTGAAGATGTCATGTAATTTGAAATATATAACTGATTTGTCTCAAATGAGAAAAAAAATTATTGATTAGCCGAAACATTAGATGTCTTGAGAGCTGTTTCTTGTGAATGAAAGGTGAACCAATTCCCAAGGAATCTGTAGAGGAGTTGGGGTTGGGAGATATTTGCATCTTAAAGAACAGATGCAGTCTGGAATAACCTGATCCAATATTCCACTGGGGAGAGTCAGGGCCCAGGACAACAATTTGGGAACCAAAAGGGTCTGTTGTTTAGCAGAGATACCTGACAGTAAGAGGAATTGGGAGTTAGAAAGATCTGACCCCCAGGGAAAATAAAATGAGCCTCTGGTAGCGGTGGTGGACAGGAAGCAGAGCAGATAGAATGGCAAGGGTTGCCCACAGGAGACCAGGGCTGTATTACGTGTATATTTTTCCATCAAAGACAGCATTTCTCAGATTGGAAAGCTGAGCCTTTGAGCTCCCATTAAACAAAAAGGCTCCTATCAACAGCTTGTGGCTAAACTTCAGTGTATAAGTCACAGCATAAGAGAAAAAAATACCTATTATTGTATTTAACCTTATGCAGTTTACAGGCCACAGACCTTAGCTCCTTTAAATACACACAATAGCAGCTGAAATAGAATAGCAGAAACAGTGTGAACATTTCTGTTTGTAGCAAAGATTTTCTCATACATCTAGCAAAAGCATGGAACAATTCCACATGTGATTTTTGATACAGATGCAATGGGAATGGAAGTTAATTATTTTCAGAAGGACTTCATTTCTGTGTGTCACAACACTTGAGAATTACCTTTAGAGGTGTTTAAACACCTGCTAATAACTATGGCCAAATTAAACATTATCAGGTTTCTGAGTTTAATATTTAGACATTTCTCAATTTCTAAGCATCTTCAAAGAAAAATACTTTATCCATATGCTAACACGTTCACAGAACTAAGTCCAAGTTGGGCAGTGCTATAAAACAGCATATCTTTGCCTGCTGAGCCAGTGTGTCCCACCCCCCTTTTTGGCCTCAAGGAGCAGAGTTCAGCACAGATGCAGAGTCAGGTGTTCCATGCAGCCCTACACAGAGCAGAACAGCTGAAACATTTAGTAGATTATTAGCACAAGAAAGAAGAGGTGTCAAGGACAAAGCCTTGCCTATAGTGAAGATCCATTTTATCAGAAAGCTCCATACTCATGCTATCCACCCGCAGGTTTCTGAGTTCAGCTAATCAAGTTTTATAACAGCAAGCACGAAGAGTATAATTTATGAACATATCCAGTCATCCTCCTCTTCCTTCACACTTTGCCAGTGAAGACAGTTGTGATCATCCACCTCCACACTTTCTTCAATTTCCACTTGTTGTTTCTCACTCCCTCCTAAGGAGGGAATTGTTTCCCAAACACCGTTTTGCAAAGCTGAGCTTTTTGTCTAAACTGAGCATGCTGAATTAAAACAGTTAGGTTAGCATGCCCTCTGCTCCCCCTGCTCGCTACTTTGTCTATCTCGTGTACCCTGTTTGGCATTGGGAGATTTGGCTCGACACTCACTTGTACAGACAATTTCCATGGTGAGGCTCTGAAAAAGGAGAATTATGCAGAGTTTCCCTGAAGACAATCTACTTAAAGGCTCAGCCACACAGCTTTAACTGCTGTCTCCATTCTACTACTCCACCCCTTCTTAAGTATCTGCTAAATAAATCTAATACAATTCCCAAATCAAAGATTAGTGCTTCAGAAAGAACATTTAAGATGTTTGCTTGTGTTCCTAATGACTGGCCACATGTGACTAGCTGTAGAGAAGACACAGTGCCACGCTGGAATTCAATTCCATATGTACATCTTTATGTCTTAAAAAGAAATGTATCTATGCTTTGATTTTCCAAAGACATGAATGCCATGAAGCTGTTTGGATGAAACACTCATTGCGGAGCTCTGTACGTTGTGATGTGATTTATTATTAGGCATGCAGGGCAATTAAATCACTGATATCTATCATTTACAACTCACCTTGATCATCTGGGTGCAGTTAGCAGCTGATTCTCCCTCCATGCATTCCAAAGGGGGGACAATGCCAGCCCCAGCAAAGGCTTTACTCATGTCCTTGCACTTGGAAAGCTCTTGGTTAGACATGGTGCACCACCGCACGTGTTCCAGGCTGAGAGCTGCAAATACAACACCAAGAGAAAATAAATATTACTAAAAAAAAGAGAAAGGTCCCCTTGGTAACAGGTTCTCAAAGGACCAACCTTTCATTTTATTCCATCAAGAATGAAAAAAAATAAAAATCAGGGATCATTCAAAAGTGAGCTTTCACACTTCTCCTGCTTTCATTCAGGTTAACAAGAATACTAAAGTTATTTGGACTAGAAACAGAATAGGTTCAAGTCTGATACCGACACTTGATAGCATTTATGACACAAGAAATATGGGTACTCTGAAACAGGTCACAGAGGCCAGCTTGCTCTTAAAGCCTTAAAGAATATGGCATGGAGAGGACTGAGAGGAATCTTATCACTGCTTACAAATACGTAACGGGCGGGTGCCAAGCAGATGGGGCCAGGCTGTTTTCAGTGGTGTCCAGCAACAGAACAAGGGGCAATGGGCACAAACTGGAACATAGGAAGTTTCATACAAACACAAGGAAAAATTTCTTTAGTTTGAGGGTTACAGAGCACTGGGACAGGCTGCCTGGAGAGGTGCTGGAGTCTCCTCTGAGATACTGAAGATCCACCTGGATGCTTTCCTGTGCAACCTGCTGTAGGGAACCCGCTTTAGCAGGAGGTCGGACTAGATGATTCTAAGAGGTCCATTCCAACTCACAGGATTCTGTGATGCTGTGAAACCTTTGTATCAACCATCGGAGGCTGTGGGTTTCCGAATTTCTGTGCCAGTGTTCTTTTCACAGAAGGGCACAGCCTTTGAGAAGCTCAGGTTTGCTTTCTGGAGCCACTCTGCAGATGTGTATGGTACCATCTGTACAAAACGGTCACTTAACTATAAAGAAAAATGGGACAATTCTTTTTTTATTTTGCAGCTGCAAAGAATTCTCCAGAACAAACGCTAGGGTCAGATGTGTTGTCAAATAGATGGAGACACATTTAAGCCATATATACTGCAAAAGAATAATCTTTGAGAGCACCATGTGCTGCAAGAGCGATCGTCTGCAACTGTCTGCTCGAGATGTCCTGGGACACACAGAGAATCTTTCTGCTCAGCCAGAAGTTTTAAAATCGTTATTTGAAATGACAGGCTACAAAACCAAGGAGGTTGCCCAGAGACAACTCTGTCTCAAGTACTGCTGGTTACAACCTGGAGTCCTGCCCCTTTTCTCGTTGGTCTGAATAAAAAACAACTCTAGGATCTGAAGTACCTCGCCACTAGGCTTACCATGAGAACTAGAAAAGTAAACTTGTCTCTTCAAAGCACTCTTTCATAAGAGGCTGTTTCCACAGTCACCAAAAGGGAGGGTCAGTCCCACGAATGAACAGACTCAGGTTAAGCAGTGGAGACTCCACAGTCAGTGGAGAAAGGTGCCTTTCAGAAGACCCAAAAAGCAGTCTTCTAAGCACCAAATCACTTTGTTGCTGTTGTGAGAACATAGCGCCATGCATAAATGGTTCAGCTTTCTGTCAAATGTGTCAGTATGTTTTATGCTGAAAAAAAATGGGTACAGGTCACTTTGTAAGCAGTTGGCACCAAATTCCATTGCTTTTTCTTAAATTTTGACTTCTAAGTTGGAGTCTACTTTAAGTTATTTGTCAGGTTGTTTTCTATCAACTCTACCTGGCCCTCCACTTCCTCACTATTGTCACACAGTTGAGATATAACATTTTGTAAGTCAATATGATTCCAATAGTGCCCAATAGCAGTTGTGCATATTTGCTGACTCCAGGGCTGCAGACTCAACAAGGCTGTTGATGCCACAAACCTTGTTTGCCATCAGGTGCTGAAACAGAGGGCACGGTCTGCTGCAAGTCAAGAGTTAGACCTGGAAAGCTTACAAGATGCTTTCAAAGCAGCATGTGCTAGCAAAAGGAGAAACAAGATCCTAGCTCTGAGATGTAGGAATTCTGAGAACTGAGAGGTATAGAAGAAATGTACTACACAGTCATGGAAAACAGACACCTTATGGAAACTCAACATCTGCCTCATTTATCTGAGTGAAATCTTTCCCATCTATTTCCTGGGGCAGGAAGAAAAACCTAGGTTTTCACTGATCAAGGCTCCCTCCTTACTCCTCCCAAATATAAGCAACTTGAAATTTGCCTTTCAGCATATATATAGATAAGTGCCATTCTTCAGCCTCAATATTCTGGCTTTAGATACAAACACATTGCAGGTAACGCATGAATCGTATGAAGGAATCATTAGGCACATTTATATGAAACATGAAGCAAAGCTCATTTGACCCTACTTTTCAACCACAGGAGGGAAACAGCAAGAATCTGTTCCTTACTGCCTCCACATCACCTGAGAGATGCACTTAATCTGCCCCTTACAAAACTGCTGGACATCACCCAGGATCTGAACAGACGCTTTCCTGTAACAACAAATCCCCTTACAAGTTAACCCATCTGAAGTGAGCTCGAGCACAGACAAGGTCTGTAGTCAGACTATCCTTCTATTGCCAGACAAGAACATGTTGAAATAGCGGGCGAGACTCTGAACCCAAGTTAATACACAATCTTGGTCCAAACTCCTTTGCTGAAAATAACACTGCTACATTGTGTAACATCTTCTCAAAAGGCTATTAATATACTATCAAAGGCTTTCAATAGAAACAATTAAAAAAAAAAAAAAAAGGAATATATTATGATAATTTCAGAACCAGAACATTTTTTTAAATTTAATGGATTTCAGAGGCTGATTTCTTCAGAAACAGCCTCTGTACCTCTGGTGAAATTTAAAGCATTCACCACTAGAACTTGAGAGTGACAGGAGAAAGCCAGCACGTCACACACACCCTGTTGAGTAGAATAAGGTAATTTGCTATTTATTTATTTACACACACACAAAAAGAAGTGTTACAGAACTGTTCACATCTGTGAAAAATGGAGAGTGTGGAGCTAGAAGTAGATTTAGTGCAGTTAATAAGGCAAGACACACATGACATTCAATACATCTTTTATATTCCTTAGATTTTGTGGGGGTTTTTTCCCTATTTTTTCTTTCTATTCCTTTTCTTGACCACTTCAAGTTGGTTTCTCAAGTGGTTCCAGTTTCCCTCTGCACTCTCAAATCACGGATTAGTCAATCCCAAAGATACCTTGCCAAGGCAAAATAGTTTGTGGAGGTACTTACCAGCGTGAACCAAGAGAAGGTAGACAACATTTTCAGAGCTCTTCATCTTAAAAAGGTTGGGATTTGTGCCTTTTCCAGCCTTCAGAACTCCCACAGATCAATGCTTCTGCAAGTTTGCTCTCCCTGGTGTGCTTCTTGGTGAAAATCAGCAGCATTCAAATGCAGGTGCACTTTGTTCAACAGTTTATCTTGCTTACTTTGGCACACGTCACCAAAGGGAAAAAACAGCCTGCCTCTCTGCACGCTGCCTTTATGCTTGGAAAAAAAAAGTCAAGACTAGGAAATTACAAAATATTCACTGCACCAATGAAGTTGTTACCACTTCAGCCCCACCTACAGACTTAGATCAACAGCTACACTGACTCACAGGGGTAAGGTGAGGCTGTGTAAGGGAATCTTCACCTTGAGTTGTCTGAATTCCCTCTGTGCTGGGGCTCGAGAAGTAAGAGTAGATTCAAGCTAAGCAATTCATCTACACACTGCATTTCCAAATACAGAAGGATCCTCAGAAATACTGCACACTTACTTTACGAAGGAAAAACAAAAACAAGCCCACAAATGATTTTAGCCCATACACTGGCAGTCGACACGTGCTTCAAGTCCTGTAAGCGCCCCAATTAACACCAGCAACATTTTTCGTCCAGTGTACAGAGTAATAACTTCACTTGCCCCCACTCTGATCACCAGTATTCCTCTCTCACATCATCTTTATTTAAAGCCTCAGCCAATTATTTTAAAATACTACACCACCTGTATTTCTTTGGATGAAAAACACACTGACAAATACATTGTACAATGAAGTTTATTAGCTGTTCTCCTCTTTCTAACAAATGGAATGGATAGTGTTAATAATTCTTTACAAACCAAAGCGAATTTGGTTGTGTGACTGCATCGTGACTGCCATAAGTACATCCCCCTCATGAACAATCAGCTTCAAATAAGCAATGGCAGGTACCACGTCATACGAGAAATAGAGAATTGCATTACTGAAGGTAGTTCCATGTTTTGCTACAACATATTTATAACATTCTGCACAGAAGTTTGTGCTTTGCAAATGGAAGATCTTGCACCTATGCAATCCAAGATGAACGTATACAGAAAAATAAAATGTATCATTGACTCTGAATTCTCCCTTTGGTTAAGACATGCATATTACAAAGAAAAACAAAAAGAGACAAACACCTGAAATTCCGTAGAAAAGAGGAGAACTTGCACATATTTTTTTCTTGTAACTAATAATTCCCTGGACTTTTCGCCCAGCCACCACAGCCCATTTGACTTCATGTGATTAAGGAAGGTAAATTCTAATTTGTATTTTTATTCAAAACAAAAAGCTAGGAGTAGGTGGTAAAAGAAAAATATATATTTTTATATATATATATTTATACGTGTGCGCAACTATGTAAAGAAAATAATTCCCATAGTTACAGAGTTTAGTTAAAGAAAGTTTAATATATATATATATTTATTATAACAAAATAGGCAGTTATTGTGGGTAAAATATTCATTAAAATCTGACCCCTAAGAACACACATTTTTAGGCTACGAATCGCTCTCTCATTGCCCCAACAACCATCTCTGCAGCTGTTTTCTGTATTAGTGCCAATGGAAATTTGGCATTCCTCTGAAAATACAAGGTTTCCTAGCACCTAGACATGTTTTAGGCTCAAAAAGTGTGATGACCATTATCTATAAACAATTTCTGTAAGACACTATAAATAGTGCTGCACGAGGAAGATTAAAAACATTACACATCTTTATCCCTAGCAATTTTATTGGCAAAAAAATGAAAAAATAGATTATAAGAATATCCATATGAAATTATGAAAATGAATATCCCTTGAGAAGGAGTGATGGGAGTTAATGAAAACGTTAACTCAAAATTTGAAAGTTTCTCTTTAACTGCCCGGAAAGAAAAAAAAATCGGTGAGAATAGAATTTAACTCAGAAAATAAAACCTGAAATTGATTGCGCTGACCAAACCATGCTATTAAAGTTAAGCGTGCAAAGTTACTCATGATTTACAACTTCCTGGAATACAACTTTTCTTTCAATTGTTATGAAACTTTAAAAGAATGTCTATAAAGCTTTTTTGAAAAATCTTTGAAAGTTACTTTCCCTTAAACATTAAGGAATTTTACCAAGCACTCCCCTCCCACCCCCCCCCCCAAAAAAAA